>JAUYWI010102238.1:0-11457 GCA_034780595.1 Parotoplana pacifica | reverse complement strand
CGCGGATTTCGTTACTGCACCTTCCATCCGATGTTATAATTGCTCCAAGGTATTTGAAGGTTTTGACTTGTTCAACTCCGATGAATACTCAATTCTAATTTACAATCCGAATCACAATGCTGTACATGTAATTAAATGATGAATGATGTAAATATAGTTGGAAAGTTCTTACACAATAAAATGATAATTAAATACAGAGAATACCTGCATCAGTAAGTACACATATGTATCTGATTGCTTCTTACCTATTTATAAAATTACCAAGATTATTTAGCAATTCGGAATTGTTTTTCAACAGAAAGTCATCCCACATGAAAACGCTATCCTAAAATAATAGAAATCATGCAGTACGATTAATACAAAATGAAAAAAAGAATCATTGAGCATTATCTTCTATGAGACTTGAGCCAGTAACTAACCTGAGATTCGGGACGGTTACAAAGTAAGTAGAACCTCCAGATGTCGGCTGGAATTTCGGTATCTTTGGCATTGTCTCCGAAAACGCCCACTCCTCTGCTTTTAGAAAATTTTGAATCTTCATAATTAAGATATTCTGAAACATCAGATGAAGAAAACAAGATCAAACTATGATTCAACCTACATAAAACAAGCATTCGCTATCAGATGGATCAATTGTTTCAAATATTTACATAATATAGTTCTGAGAATTCCATTCGAATATCACCAGGTGTATTAAAACTAATAAATTCTTATAGGGGTAATAAAGTAATTATTGTGCTGTATTAACACAGATTTATAGTAAAACAATTAGGAATAAAATAACAATGAAAAATGAATAATTGTTTGATAGGAAAAAATGGAATAATTAGAATTTTGTTAATCGAACTTTGATGTTCTTCTGTATAAATTTTCGTGATTCTTGGTTTATTATTTGCGCTGTAGAAAGATTTGGTAGGCTACCCGTACAATAATTGAGCACTCTTTTACTTTGGGAAAATTTGTAATGGCTTACGATGTGGACAAGTGGGTTGTCCTGCCAAATCGTATTTAGTTTTATTTGTATACTATGAAGGGTTTCTTATAATTTGTGCTATGTTTAAGTTATTTGGACGGTGTTACGATTGGCAGAAAAATAAAAAAGGATAATGGATGATGGAAGGCAAGACAATATTCTTTCACCATCTAAGGCCAATAAAAACGTGTAGGCATTATATTTAAAGAATTTTTATAAATGAGTATTCAATCTTTCACTTAAAAATATAGGAGCAACTAAGTTTGTAAATTTACAAACGAATAAAATTAATAATAAAATAAATTAAAGTCAACTTTCGGTCGTTATTTTTTTTAAATGACTATCGGGGGGTTAATGTGAACGAATTCAAGTATAAATGCTTCACGTACCACAAGAGATAAGGTGGTTAACAAGCGTATAGTTGTCATTGGCAGCCAACAGACAGGCTGGGAAGATTACTGAATGAAAAGGAACATTATCTTTGGCCATAAAATTGTACAGCGAAACCTAAAACAAGAAACATTCACGCAGAAGACAAAAAATTAAAATATTGAAAAAAGTAACTACTAAAATGAAGAACACATTGAACACTCCTTAAATGAATTTGAGAAATTTTGAAAAAGTTTTAGCAGCTATGGCCACCCCCGCATTTACCTACAAAGGATCAAACATACTTGTTTGGGATTTTTCCACCACTGTCTCCATTCAGAGGTATAGTTGGCTGTGATTGATAAATAACCAATTGGAGCATCAAACCAAACATAAAACACTTTGTTTCGATATCCATCCAGGGGTACATTGACGCCCCACTTCAGATCACGGGTGATACAGCGGGGCTTAAGGCCATCTCGCAGCCAGGACTGAGTGATCGATTGGGCATTGTTGGTCCACAAACTGCCAGGCGCTGGGATAACTTTGTCCAAATGGGATTCTAACAGCGGCTGGAGCTGAAAAGATTTTAAATACGGGCAGCTGGAATGTAATTGCATTGTAATTAAAGCGGGGGGATATTACTTCCCAGAAATCAAACTTCCCGTGTTTATCGATTGGATTGGACTAAATATTACTCAATGAACTATTTAGTCGCACAAGTACAACTGAATTTATCTCTCTACTTAGTACTAATGTAAAAAATGTGCATAGAAATGTAAATGAAGTTCTATTTATATCTCTATGGTAATATGTATCATATATGATTATAAGTGTTTTTAAAAAGTACATTTTCTCAAAATTCAATTTTCCGCAGTTAAAAGTTTTCAACGAAAAATCTACATGAAAATATCATTTCGAACAGTTTATGATTTTCATCCCCCCACCCTGTGACCACGAAAATCAAACTCAGCATAGTCAAAAACTACATTAGAAATGATCAGAGGCGTGACATGATACCTTAGGTAAATCCACAAAAAGATGATTTGTTGATTTGATCTCTGGTGAATGGGAACATATTTTACACTTCGGCTGTATCAGTTCGATCGCATTGATAAGTTTACCGCACTTGTCACACTGATCACCGCGTGCGTTGTCATAGTTACACAAAGGACAGGTGCCCTCCACAAAGCGATCAGCAAGGAATCTAAAAGACGGACACAATAAGAAAATATAAAGTGAAACCTGATTGCCCAAAAAATTAAATCTAGCATTTTTTAATCCTTCAGAACCAGAATTTATTAGAATCTTAATTAGATTAAACAGATCAATGTTTACATTATTTGTCGCTAAATTAATACAACTTTTGATACGAACGTTAAAGTATCATGAAAAGAACTTTCAAAATGTACAGAATTAAATTAAATCCGCATATCTTACTTTTGACAATTTGTACAGAACAGCTGCTCTACGGAATCGCTAAAGATGAATTTCCTGTCATAAATATGCTGAAATATATCACGTGATATTCTAAAAAAACAAACAACAATGTTTAGCAATAAGATTCTGACAAAAAATAGTACTTAGAAGCAATAATTAGGAAAACTTACTCGGAATGAACCTCTGTAGTCGTACGCCCAAAAAAATCAAAATCAATATTAAACCAACGATAAATCTCTGAATGCAGCTTGTGGTATTTATTGCAGATTTCCCACGGAGTTACGCCATCAGCCAGCGCCTTGGTTTCGGTAGCGGTCCCGTACTCATCTGTCCCACAGATATATAGTGAATTGTGGCCTCGTAGTCTTGCAAATCGTGAGTACACATCACCACTCAGCACGGCACCAATGATGTTGCCCAGATGGGGAACATTGTTAACGTAAGGGAGAGCTGAGGTAATCAACAAATTACGCGCATTTGGCTTAGGAAGACTAAAACAAACAAAATTAAGACAAACACTCTTTATTTCTAAATAGATATTATCTGGGTGTTAAAAAGAGAAAGTACTATTCTGTAAAATTCAAGTGAGTTCTATTATGCAGTTCACTGAGAATTTACATTTTATTTAATAAAATACCATTTCGTCCATAAATAATAAAACATTACATTGGATGTTCTCTTTTTGGAAGTGGCTGGATATGTTCAGAACCCAACAGGAAGCTTTCCTCAGCTAAATTCATTTGATCTTGTGTAACCTCCACCTCCTCAATCTCATCCTCGGGTTCATATACTGGAATGGGTTTTCCTGAATTCGTATGCACTTTAGGCTGTGTTTTGTTATCTACAGTTTGTACTGGCAAAGAAGTCGAAGTAGTGGACAAGCAAAGTGGCTGTATTTTGGCCATTAGGCTCTAAAATTAATGCATACAAGACTCAATAACATACGAATATTAATATTGCCAGACACACTTTCTCTCAAATATAAATACACTAATTTGCCAAATTAATTCATTAAATGTTGGTATTACAATTTTACAGTTTTAATCACAGACCAATCAATAAGCATTAATACTTAGAAAGAGAGAAAAATGGGTGACATTTAAAAAAGTCATAAAAAGAAAAAGTCGTCCTAAAAATAGTCATAATGAAGTTGTCTACATAAAGTCGCCCAATTAAAAAATCATTATCAAAATTGTTGTCTATTTACAATTATTGTAAGAAAATCAATTATGAACAATGTCTTCTATACTTTCCTGTTATACATTCAAGCATAATTATTTAACAATTTGTCTACAATTTCAATTAAATTCATTACACATCTATCTGATTTAAAAATGAAAGTCACTAGCTGCTCTGATAATGCTGAGATGCTAGAAA
This sequence comes from Parotoplana pacifica, assembly GCA_034780595.1. Taxonomy (NCBI): domain Eukaryota; kingdom Metazoa; phylum Platyhelminthes; order Proseriata; family Otoplanidae; genus Parotoplana; species Parotoplana pacifica. The sequence goes on along the minus strand of JAUYWI010102238.1, from coordinate 7,298 downwards.
GTCACTTTCTAGTATTTGGAATTGAAATTAGTGACATTAATTTCCAAATTAGTGTAAATTTTACTCTTGATTGTTTCTTACACAGAAAAAACAAGCAAAGAAGAACATTAATCTATTTATTTGCAAACATTATTCTGTTAGCTAGTTAACACTACATACAATAATTATCAATAGTGACCAATCAAAAATCAGATAGAATGGATGTATTAATGGTATGTAGTAAATTATGACACTGTAGTTCATATCTTAGCTTCAAACTTTGAAATAATTTACTGGCATCCACAAATTAATACTTACTGGTAAATTTTTAAATCATAATTGGAATATCTAAGCCAGAAAATAAACAGTATCCTACTTTAAGAGAGTTAAGTGGAACAGTTCCCAGAAGTTTCAAAGCAGCATTCTGAAATTCAGGTATTTGATTTAGATTTTCAAACCAATTCTCAATTGATGAAAAACCAGATATTCCTAAATAAATGAATGAATAAAATTAAATAGTGATACAGATTCATAAATTAGTAGTACTTATCTAATGAATCAGAACAAGATAAAAAGTATTGAACAAAAGAGTATCCTAAATATTCATACTTTAAACATACAATGTGAGAGTGCTATAATGTGACATAACAAATATAACAACATACTTGAAGGTGAATTATGTGACAAAATAGAAAAGAGTGTAGACCATATAACTACATCAACAGCATTAGGAGCTTTGTTATTTGTTATGAATTTTAACTTTGACAATGTATCTTCTAAGGTTTGGATGATATGCTTCACTTTAGGTTCCAGTTTTGGATCAGGCTTTCCAATTACAGAAGAATTGATACCGAAATGCTGTACAATTGGCTACATAAAGTAAAATATATATAATAATTACATAATAATATGTGACATGGGCAATTGATGCAGTAAATCTTCAACATTTGATTTTATAAATATAAGTTAGAAGCATCAATGTTGGTGGGTGAGCTCATGGTCCAGGTAATTAGAATGGCTGCTTGTTAATTGGAAGGTCCTAAGCTTTAATCCTATTCTGCATTGATAAGGGGCAAATACTCCAAAATCAGTACACAGATTAAAATCTTTTGTTGATTCTCTAATGAGATGATATTTACTAACATGCTAGCTCAATCTAATAATCTTAAAAACGGTAAATTGTGCTTGTCTAACACTCATTAATCTAATATTCCAAGAATTGGGAAACTCATGCTTTTCATAAAACGAATTTGTGGTTGTAATATGTTGGGCAACTAGAATCACAGATAACTCAATATATGAGAAACAAATAGAAATCAGGAAATTAAAAATTTAATTTTCTCCACAGAGGAGATTTAACAAAAATCACAAACAATGGTTAAATATGTGATATCCTATTTCAAGTTAGATAAATAACTAGGTTTTAATTATAATTATTGAAACAGTGCAGTATACAAAATAAAGGTAATAAAAACTTCCATTCTAAAATACACAATCTATGTTTAATATATGTAATTACTTTTAAGTCACTAGACTCCCAATGCAGCCAAGGAAATAATTTCTTGTCCAATGGATCCATCTGAAAAAGATAACTGTAAAAAAAGCATATTAACTATTTTATATTATGTGAAGCAGTCTAAAAACTAAATATTTCAGATTTTCATACAAAAATTAGTTTCCAAATAAATAACTTGCTATATTACTTATAAAATAATAAGTTTGGTGATTTTAAGCTAGTAAACAATATTATATGAAAATAATTTTTTAATAGTAAATAATTGCTATTCTTTTATTTTGAATTAATGACAATTCACAAAGTAATTAATCCCCTACCAAATAGTATTTATTTTAAATTTTGTCAATCTATTCCAAATTTTATGTCAAAAATAACCATCTTAGAATTGGTGGTCAAATATCTAGTTTCTATATATCTAAAAATGAATTATACAACATGTGTTGTCATTACCAGATAATAGAGTTAATTGAACTAATTTCATTGCCATTTGGTGTTGTAAGCAGAGTTAATCCATCTAAAATGTAATTTTATAACATACTGTAAATCTCCATAGATATAAAAAGTTACTGCTTCAAAATATCTAAAAATATAAAAATACTAATGATTAACTATTATCTTAAAATTAGAATATATTTTATGATAAATCAAAAATATTTAGAATAAAGGGAGTGAAAATTAGCTCATAATGAATTTAATGCCAAATGAATTATCTTATGTTCTTAGCCAAAGGACCATGGAGGTTGTCTCCAGCAATTAATATGTGCTGCTTCCCATAGTGATCACAAGGTACATAATTAATGGCTCACAGTTAAAAGGGCTCTTAGATACTGTGAAGACATCACTCAATGTACCAATATGGGGATTGTTTCCTTGGAGTACCACTACTCAAAGAAGAATGATACATCTCACTGTACAGATATCTAAACAAAATTGTCAAAATGTCTACATGTTTTCTAGGTGGGATGTGCAAGAAAAAGCATACAAAAATTGTCTAGAAATCAAGACAAATTCATATAAACATACATGCCTAGATTTAGGATATATGAATAGGGGGGGGGGACCATTTATACATTCTATGGGAAAGTTCTTTGGGTTCTCCAGAGATCTTCCTAAAAACAACAAATTTGAATTTTGGATTCAATTTCTTACATTTGCAATCATTTCTTTGTGTCTTTTCAGGAAATATCTTGTCATAAAATCTATTTATACTCAGTCTCAGTCAAAAGTTTCTTTAAAAATATAAATGTTAAAACTAAAGTATAATTCATAAACCAAGGTTCCTACACTTTTCCAACTTTTGTTGAATGGCCTCCTCCTCCCCTATAAGAATAATACACAATAATAGTGAAGTATATCTAAATGTTAAAAGTTAATTAGACTGAAAACATACTGGTAACTGACAACCATCATCAACAAATATACAAAAACCATAAAGGAATATGAAATATTAGAGATCAATATTCCATGTAAAGTTAATCAAAACAAAAAACACAAATAAATTGGTATCAACAAAAAAATTTAATGGTAAAATCAGATCATTGATTAAATCTTTCAATAAAGGCTTATGTTTAAGAATAAGTCATTAATGCCTGAAATAATATCAGGCATGATTTTGAGTCTATTTCAAAAATACGGAAACCACCCACCCCGGACTCTTCACGAGCGAGCGGAGTGAGTGAAGTGTAAATTGCGGGAAGCACGGAAAATTTTTTGAGGTTATTTTTACTTAGAATGCATATAAATGATTGTTTTAAGTATCCTATAATACATTATTTTGTTTGAGAAATTACTTTCATAAGAGACAATTTTTAATTTTCATACTAAAATGTCCCCCCCCATTGACTTTGGTTTTTATTGTAGTTTTGGACCATTCTGAAAAACGATCCATTTGACCTAAAAAAAATACGGAAAATACGGAACAAAACCATGCCTGTATAATTTTATCCAAAGCTGCCTAAATATCACTTCACCTAAAATCGTATAGTTAAACAAACTCACCCATTAGCATAGATGATGTGGAAGGAGAAATTGTGTATAACAAAGTACTCATAAAAAGTGGGAAAAAATTGCTGTTGAAATGACAGTGAAAAACCTGAAATAATGGAATAAATGGCATCACAGAAAATTCAGATAGGAAAAGTGGTACGCCTAACTTTCTATATTTTACTATTAACCCCTCATTGTCCTTTTTAGCGTGTCGTTGTCCTTGGGGGGGGGGGGGGTGGAATGATACGTTTTATATGAATTTACAATAAAGAACAACTCCTTTAGAAACTGCACAGGACAAGTACCGAACGTTAAGTGGACCAACTATCACTAATATAGGATAAATCTATGTAATTGACTTGTTTTAGTTTCAAAGTGACCATAAAAGATGGTAATTTTAAAGAGAAATAGAATTCAAAAAATGGTTCTTGAATTTTTACCTGAACTATGTGCATCACCGAAAACCAAACAAAATTCTTTTGATTCCATAAATCTTTGATAAATTTACATAACACTTTCAATTTGGTTTGACTACCTTCACTTTGAGTGGAACTGAAAGCAAGATGTAATTCATTAAAAGATGCCAGCGAAGAACAAAATAATTTGAGATAACTGTACACAATACAAAAATTAAACAAAACATTTCGCATATTTAAAAAATAAAATGAAATTGGTCTCACGATTTTTGCTGAGTCAAACTATTGAATATCTGGCCTTCACCGCACTTCAATCGTTTTAAGAGATGTTGAGTGGCCATTAAAAATCCACCAGCAGAGACGATGAACAGTACAGTGCAGAGAAGACGAAAAGGTTGCATGTCTTTTCGGCCCCAACACAAATAGGTCAAACAGACACTAAGTGAACCAGCACAACTGCCCATAGAACTGAACATATTGAGGTTAGCGCGAGTATTTAAATCAGTTGTCAAATCAGCCAATAGAGATGAATAATGAAGGTCCACAGCCGTGAGAAATGTATCGTAGAAACATAGGCAAAACAACATCTGAATTCCTGGCGACGCCCAAGGAGTCCATGTCAACCAAAATGCCACTCCCAACAACGGCCCACTCCACCGCAAAGCTGACAAGCGTTTGACAGCAGTCTGGGCAGCATTACGAATAGGAAAGGGGTCCTTTAAAAGAGTATACAAGTTCTCTTGGTTTTTATGCGCCAGTGCATACTTTTGAAAATTAAATAAAATCATCTGCGAACTCTTTTTCACAAAAAATATCAAAATCTTATAAGAATGTTTTGAAAATACAGAGCTTAGATTTCTAGTTTGATTGAGTATATTTTTTAACTTCAGAAACAAACTCTTTTATCAAATATACGCTGTTTATGAATTGAACCAACTATTTTTTCCCAATTAGCGCTTCTCATCACTTTAGAAATCCTAGATAGCTTTTTTGTTGACAATGATTTCAAAAGAATATTTTAATCAAATATATGAAGTCTGAATTATGCTTTATATTCCCCGAGTCCTAGCAATACTACTTACCTTACGCGAAGAAAACAATTGGGATGCATCACTGAGCCAGCCTAAGAGTGGGTCATTGAATGAATTCCACACAAGGAAAACAGCCTCTGCTAGCCAAAATGATGTTTTGTCTATTCTGTAGACAACCACAAATGTCTGAACATGATACAGGACAAAGACATTATGTAGAAGCGACAAGAAAAAGGCCAATGAACCGAATGCTATATAATCAATCCAATCGTCCCATGCCAAAACCTTTGATCCAGTCCGCCTCATAGGCGTTAACAATGAATTAACCTCAATAGAATATTTGGTTGGAAGATTAATGCAATTAATCCTGCCTTATTGCATGAATGTTATTATTGTTCCACTGATTTTCGTCAAATTCAACAATGTATAATGTGTCTAAAAATAAAAAGTTCATGAGAAATAAGCATTCTTGAACGGACATGAATGTTCCAATAATTCAATATCAGTAGAAATTTATCGATATTGATTTCTTTATTTACAACAAAGTTCATTGTATAAGTGTATGCTTTCAGGTAAATAAGACAACCTTATTGTTTGTCTTACAGATGCACCAATCCAAGAAACAAACTACTTTAAGAAATACAACTACTATAGACTATCAACAAAGCTTATACGCGTGCTTATCTTTATACAAACGTATTTGTAAGTACTTTCCCGCTATTATGTACAAGAAAGTATAGTATTTCTGGTTCTCGTAACCGGGACTGTCAGTCAAATTACTAAAAACGAAACCAGTTTCACCTAAAGCGAAGCTCTTGTTACCAGAGCTAAAACTACAATAACAAAAAAATAAGTGAGTTTTAATCATTATGCTTTTCACGATAAACAATTCAGTTAGTCGGAATAACAAATAGAGAAGTGAACGCAGCAGAAGAACAAGGTGGTGCAAGTTTGTTTCTGGTAACATGAATGCCAATACCGGATACAAGAACGAGAAATGCTATATATAAATTTGATATCTAAACAAGATATCATCATAATTTTACGTATTTAATTTGCAAAGAAACATAGATAATATACATACACTAGTGAGCAAAATGAATTAGAATTTTTTAATTTAAAAACAAGGGTATTGCCTTATAGATTCAAGGGTATTGCCTATATCGGAATAGACTAAAATTGCCAAAATTATTCAATCAACGAAATTGCCTAATATCGATTTAATGAAAATTCTAATTCATTTTGCTCTCAAGTGTATAGCAGCTGCCACTTCAGATTTTATGATGGGAAGACTATCATTAATTAATGTTTTTCGGATTGTTTGTCTTGGACATCTATCATCTCTGACAAGTTCCTTAATATACTCTGACCATCTTGAACCTCCATAAGAGTCGTGCCATTACGCGCTAGGATGAATCCACTTGAGGAACAGATTTTCGCAATTGTTAACTCTTTTATCCTCTTGTACTTCGTTGCTTGGTCAATATGACTTACATTCTCAATTTGTTGGCATTGATCTTGCAGCCATTCCTTCTTTATTTGCTTGTCAAATTGAGCATATGCTTCTTCATTAGTTCCTTTTACTAGACATCTTTGTTCCATTCGTTCTAAACTGTCATTTGTAATCTAGTTCTGTGAGACTGTTGTGCTTGACCTTTTTGGCACTATTTCCTGGGCCATCTCCGATGTTGAAGTTTAAAGGCTTCCCATTCATCATGACCATCTGCAATTAGATTTTTTCATATCTATTTCTCACTGCTATAGCATATGCCCCCCTTGTTGCTTCCTGTCTTGAGGCATTCTAGTCGTAATTTTGGCATGGCTTTTTGATTTTTGAAGCTCTTTAGCTTCACTTGACATTTGCATATCATAGGATTGTGGTCACTCCCGATGTCTGCACCTGGCATGCTCTTCAATGGGACCATACCTGAGCAAGGGGCAGACTTGTCCCCCTCGAAATTCAAAAAAGGGGAGGGACCATACCTGAGCAGCTATAATTTTTCGGGGGGGGGGACAAGTCTGATTTTAGACCCCCTTCACCTTTTTTCAAAAGTAAAAATTACCACCATTTTCCCCCATAAATTTACTAGTTAATTCTCTTTTGCGTTTTACAAATATTTTATTTTGCTATTACTCATTAACTTGGTATAAAACATTGAAGCAACCATGCTACCACAGCATTATGAACATAATTTCAAGACAACATAGAGTGCACTGCACTTAATGTAACTAGCTATCTATTACACTGTATATTATCTTGTGTTATAATCTCATGCGCCCACAGACAGGTACCTATTTATGCACTTACAATTTTGTGTTAGAATAACAGTCTGCCTGATAGGTGTTGTTATGGTAGCCTTGTTTTCTTTA
>JAUYWI010102227.1:0-11457 GCA_034780595.1 Parotoplana pacifica | reverse complement strand
AGTTTTATTCATTGAGAATCATTCTCAATGAATAATGTTTAACAGTATCAAAAATATATTCTTTAATCATGGAAGATATCCAAAAATTTAGTATTATTTATTCATCAAAATTCATTCTTGACAAATAGTGATCAGTTTTATTCCTCGAGAATCATTCTTGACAAATAGTGATCAGTTTTATTCATCAAGATTCTCGATGAATTGTAATCAGTTTTATTCATCGAGATTCTCGACAAATAGTGACAACCTTAATAAATCACCATACTTAGCCACATGGCAGATGTGTTGTTTAAAAAGAATTTTTATATTGTTAAAAATTAAAAAATTTCAAAATGCTTAGGGTCAGTTTCTTCTTTAATAAGTTACCAGTCAGTGTAGTAAAATATCTTATTTTCAACACAGCACACTAGTACTTAGCCATATAGCTAGCCGATGTTTTTTAAAAATATGGTTAAAAAATGAAATTTTTAAAAAGTCCTTGGGGTTAGTTTTTTCTTGAATAAATTATTTTAATTATAACTTAATGTAGTAAAATAACTTATTCTAAAAAAATTGACCTTCTATCTAAGTTATATGCTATAAGGATTTAAAAAATACTGTCAACCATGTGGCTAACACTACATGGCCACATGGCAGATGTGTTGTTTTAAATAGACCATCTGCTGTGTGGCTAAGTACAACATATGTTCAAAGTAAAAAGACTGACCCTAATATAATATGGATTTAAAAATCACTGTCCACCATGTGGCTAATTGTTCCATCAATAGAAATATTAAATGGAACAATAGATAGCATGTATATTTATTATACCATCATGCATATTGTGGATATTGTTACATGTGACATACTTACTAAAACTAAGAAGTGATTTTGAAGTAGGACATAATGTGCAGTTTTATACTAATTATATAAGTTAGTGCAGTAAAAAACTGACCCTAAGGATAGTGCCATGAATTGGACAGATCAATAGTATTTATATTTATTATTCTATCAATGATAGCCACTTCACAAAAAATCTGTTGGTTGACATGACAGTGCACATGCTATAAATGTATTAAATGTTTATTGACAAGATAGGGTTAAGATTGGAATTACATGTTTCTTTGCCATACTTATCACTCTTAGTGACACCCAGTTCCTTTGTTTCATTGACAATCTTTATCTTTTCAGCTGCAGAGCAACCATGCTTCATTCTCAGTTTTAATCAGGAAAACTAAGCACACACTTGATACATCTATTCCTATATTCTGTTATAGGGGTTGTATCATAACTGATAATTGACAGATTACATTTAAGCCTATGATATTTAAGAGAGTAAATGAAGAGGTTAACTTTGAAAGATTAATAAAATCTTTAAATTATAGAGAACACAATATATTGTATTTATATACAAATGAAATGGGACCACTGACTTTTTTTCAAGTTATGGAGGATTTCAAGATATAGAGTTTGACTGTATATTTATATATTTAACTTTCCATTCACTATCCTTTATTTATTATAGGTTAGGATAGTTAGGTTCAGACTTAGGGTTAGGTACATATGCACACTGTCTCAACAATAGAAATGCCTATTGATAGTGTACATTGTCATATTGTAAATTTTATGTTAAAATTAATTCTATTGACTCACATTACTATACACTACAAAAAATTGGCAAATTGCCTTGACTATTGTCTATGTGATTTTTCATTATGGATTTCAAACAATAAGTCAGTTTATTTTGATGAAGCTTGGGTACCAGCCAAATAACCTGGCCAATAAAAACCTGACAAGACAATCTGGTTCCAAGATAATTGTCCAAAAGTGGCATATCACCTGGTCAATATCATCAAATCATCTTAACACCAGGCAAATGTCCAAAAATGAACACTAATCAACATGATCTATCAATTTTTTTGTAGTATTTGTATTGAAAATAAATTTAATCTTTTATAAACAGTACAGTAAATGACATCTATGACAGCATAAAAACACAACTTATCATAAGAGTTAAATAAGTTCTTAAACTTTATCAAAATCCTTATAAGGCCAGTTTCAGACCTATGGGTGGGTCCTTATGTGTGATTGTAAGCAAATAATGATATTTAGTTTTTGTTCATTCTTAGACAACATTATGCTGTAAATAAAAATAGATAACATTGACAGCAATTATTTATATTGGAGAAAAAAAACTTTCTATGTTTTTGTTGTATTAGATAACTAGCAACTATAGATAGTATCAGCAAATACTTTTGGCCCACCCTTTATGATTCTCTCTTAAATGTAGTAAAAGTATTTTAATAAATTTGATTTAGCTAGTCTTTAATATATAAAACTGTTCACATTAAAAAAATATCCCATATTAAAAAAAATCAATATCATAAATATCTAGGCAAAATATTTTAATTTTTGCATATCAAGTTCTACTCATCAAACAGTACTACAAACACTTAAATATTCTTTGAAAGTTTTTAAAATTTGAAACAGTTCAGGAGTACTGTGCAGCATTTTTTATTGCACATTTATTAATATAAGATCATTTCTCACAATAAAAGGCTCTAATGTTATATTAGGTTGTTTATAATTATAAGAAAACTATTGCTGTCACTCTGCAATGCTTTTTGGAGCAGGGCAAAAACCAGAAAATAAAAGAATAGTGTTTTATACATAAAAAGGCATGTATCTGTTCAGATATATTTTATCAAGGATAACATGTACACAATAAACCACTTTTTAAAATATAAATTGCATTTATTCTACACCCATTTAAAGTTAATTATGGAAGTATTTCCAGATTCGCCCCCACCCACCCTATTAAGAAATGGCTCTTACCACTGATAGAGGTTATGGATAAGGCTATTATTTAATATTGTAAAAAGTCATAGATACTAAATAACATGTTAACAAAATTTAAATGTGTTTTTTAGTATACTTTTTTTAATAAACTTCTGACAAACAGCAACAAATCCCAGCTCAAGTGATCACAAACCTAATTGAATCAATGCCACGTCATATTCAGATGGTTATCACCACCAGAGGAGACTCTATTTGTTATTGAAGAATCTCCTATTTCCCCCCATTCATTTCCCTACCTCCACAGAGAATGCAAAATCAGTCCTTTTCAGGACCAACCACTTATTGATTGATAATGGACATCCTTTATATATAAGATTATATGATTCCAATAAAGTATGGAGATGCATTGCAACTAATATTGAAAAATAATTAATTTTTGACAGGGGCATTAGAAGTGGCTGGGGTTGTAATATTAAATCAGCCTTCTATCTCAATTAGTTTTTGAGTTACAATGAGCTAAATTGATTAGTATATTTCTGGATTCTGGATTTAGTCCTGGCATTTCTGGATTCACCCCATCTTTTAGAATGGCTTTTACCACTGATAGAGGTTAAGAACTAGGTTATTATTAATATTAATATTTGTAAAAAATATATGTCATAGATACTAAAAATATGTTACCAAAGTTTAAAAGTGAGAAAGTTATGCAAAAAGTTTTGAAGATCATTTTTTGATAAGCTTCATAACAAAATATTCTTATGCTTTAAAAATAAATGCCAAATATTCTCCAGATTGTCTGGATTAATTATAATATTAAATCAGCTTTCATCTCAATTAGTTTTTGAGTTATAGCCATTTAAAGTGGAAAGATTTCTGGATTCACCCCCACTACCTTAATAGAATTCTACAGAATTCAAATCTCCTAAATGAATGTTTCAAACTATTGTCTGTATGAACAAAATATTGATAAAAATATTATATCATCATAGAAGATTAGAAAAATAGCATAAAATCAATCTCTTTATAATGAAAACTACTTTTCTATGTTTGTAAACTACAGTTGATGAATTCTAAACTATAATTTATTTTTTTTATTATATAATGGATGGTTCTAAACTACAATTTATTTTCAAAATTCATTTGATCATTCTAAACTATATCTGACAAAGGTGTATGAAACCAGAAAATCAAGGGTCACACCCCTAATGGTATTGTTGTTTAGGAAACCAATAAATAAATAAATATTGACTTTTTCTGAAGAGACTAATTTTTGGAAACATAATTAAATTTGGCCTGCAAGCTAGAAAAAAGACTAGTGTAAAGCTAATTTTTATTTGAATTAACTCTACAGTCTGGAAGTATAGGAAACATAACACATAGTGCCTGTAGTTTTATCTACTCATAATGCTTTGAGGATCATTCAGGAAGACATTTTTTCTTTATTATTTATATAATATGCACATTGTTCACATTGTGTTGTCACTTAGTACTTTGCATCTAAGTTTCTTGGACCTAGCTGATCCTGATCCCAAGATCTTGTCAAAAACTTCATTGAGCTTATGAAATGCATGTAATTGAGCAATATCAACCACATTTCTATGGATGGACCAGCAGTCAATTGGGAATTCTGCTAACTCAAACCCATATGGAATTCTTCATTGCTGTGGCTACTCCTTTCACATCATTAGTTTTCTACAGGCACCATCTAACATGTTTACTATTTTATTCAATGTAGGTATGTAAATACATAACATGAACTAAAGAAGTTCAAGATTCAATCAAAAGTCTTTCCCAAAAAATTGTCCTTTAGTCTGAAGGCCCTTATTGATCCACTTTGTCCATTAAGCCATTACTTTATTTTTGAATATTTTAAGGTGTATTTTCTATCTCTTTATAATAGATTTATAGTGTCTAAATCTTTAATTTAAGAGCTATTAATAATATTTAAGCTGAAATAGCAGCCATTTTGAATATTGACATCATAGCAATCTGGGATTCCAACACACCATACACAACCACCCCAATGAGCTTTGACTTTTTGACAAAGGCTGGTCGCTTCCAGTGGCTCAACTAAATCAAGCTGGTTAACACAACCCAAGTAGAAGCCAAATGGGTTTTGAAAGAAACTCCATTAGCTGGTACAAAAAGGCAATCCAAAGCTGGAGTCTAAGTGGAACAAGTGTGTTCGTGTTGAAGTTAACTATGTGGAGAAAGCAACAGACTTTATTGTTTTTATATTTTATTAACTTATTTAAACAATTTTGTAACTTGTTTGATGCATTTTACATTTTTTGTCAATATTGTTTTTTTACTGATGCCATCATTAGTTTCCAGGTAGATTATTTAAAATTCTTTTAACTTTTTCTCTTTGGCCTATTCCATTGATATTCTTGTCCTAGATACATATGATGTCAGGTAGAAAACATCAAAAACCAATCCTGAAAGGCAAACAGTTACATACCTGGTCCCAATATTTTTGGATCAAACCTCGTATATATACATATATTTTATAACTACTGTTCAGTATTTATTTGTTAAATCTATCAGCCTTTTTTTTAGAACTTTTTTGGACTTGGTCAAAGTGCTGATGTAGATATTGTCTTGGATGGTCATGAAACAAGAAAAAGTGCAGAGATTAAATTGGATGATGGCAGAAAAGAAAGACATTATATTTATTATGATGGTGAAACAGTTGCTGGCAAGGTTAGTTATTTTTATGTAAAAGCCTATAAAGGCAGTCTTCTCATTAAATCATTGGTCTTTCATCTGAAAGGCATGTTTTTGATGATTGCCAAACATTTGAAATTTATAGAATTTTTAAATTTCTTTCAAAATGGCATCTAAACATTAAAATTGGAAATTTGTATGGCTAGTTGAATTATTTGATCGCTATCCTATCCCTAATATACAGGATTTTTCATCACATTTAGCTGGTATGGGAATAAATACAAATATCCAAATGTTGAATAAAATATTTAATTTATTTTAAACTGCTAAAAGTCATTGGATGCTGCATATGAATGTTACATATTTTCAAACAATAAAAAATAGTGGAATTCTTTTAGACACCTATACATCTGGTAGGTGAACACCACAAAGATCATTAAATAAAGTGGAAGTAGACCTAGGGAATAAATACAAATATCCAAATGTAGACCTTTATTACATATGAATTAACAAACCTTTTACAATCATTATGTTGAATAGAATATTTAATTTATTCTAAGCTGCTAAAACAATTTTAATTTTTAAACTATAAAAAATAGTGGAATTCTTTTAGACACCTAGAAATCTGGTAGCTGAACACCACAAAGATCTGTTTTCCAATTAAAAATATTTATAGGTGTTTGATAACTTTTTCTGCACCATCCTCCCTGTATATCAATGAAAAAGTTTATAAAGGAAATTACACATAGAAAATATGCTAGTCATTAACTGGTGTTTTGATAGTATACTGTTTACTAGATGTTGTTCCCATGATGAATTATGGTTGGTAATCTTTTGTGTTATTATCATTCAAAGTACTATTTAAATTACTAAATGCACATTTCACTGACCAAACATATATAAATATTCTAAATTTTCATTGCAACAAATTACTAAATACTTTTTGATCATATCTCATTGTTTTAACATAATTTAGTTTGCTTGTTTACTGTTTATCCATTGCCTTCAAAATGGAATTGTTTTACTTTGTGATTAAAGACCAAAAAAGATAAAAATAGTGTTAGCTCAAACCCTAAAATATATGAAATCATTTTAGGTTAAATGTAGTATCAATGCTATTGCGTTTTCAGATAAATGATATTTTAAAATATTAGAGCTAAAAAATCAAAATTGTACAGCCCCGGCCACTTCTAATGCCCACCAATGATCTGAAGAAGCTTCCAAAGATTGTTAAATTATAACATTTATGGATTCATGTGGATGATCTTAAATCTTAGACATGTATCTGAACTATCCTTATTTTTATAATTTAGATTAGCTATAAATATATAAATTTGATTTAATGGCCTGCAATATTTTTTTATTGTCGAAAGCGTTTTTATCTAATATGCAATTTTTCATGTATGACTATGGCAGCACTGCAAGATGCGAACTACTGCGCATGAGTGAGGCTTAACTTCACATGGGAGATGAATTGAAGCAATAATTTGAGCTCTAATTGCCATTTTTTATCATGCCTCGACTCACTCACGATCAAAGAATCCAAATTACTACGCTGTTCAACCAAGCAGGTCACACAGTTCTTCAACTGGCAGTACAGTTCAGATGTGATAGAAGAACAATAAATTGTCTTCTACAAATGGAGCGTGCAACCAACTCCATTGAATATCAACCTAGAGCAGCACATCGCACTGTGTCTTTGCAACGTCAAGACAGGCTCCTCATACTACCTTCGTCCAACAGCCCCCACCTCGTGGCAGACGGAACACAATGTTGAAGCCTCCCTCACGACAGTACAGACTCCGAAAGGCTGGTCTGTATGGGCGTGTGGCAATCAAGAAGCCTTTGTTGACAGTTCGACATCATTAGAGAATACTGCAAGAGAGCGGCAGTGGAAGAGTGGGGAAGGGTTGTCTTCTCTGACGAGTCCCCGTCCGTTATGTCGCCGGCCAGCAGCAGCGATATCTATGATGCAGAGGAGGCACAGGCCCTCAACGCCAGCATATCAGACCCACTGTGCATTCATCTAGCAGCAAACTCCAGAATCGCTGGAAACCTCAATTCAGCTGGCTATCGGCTGATCCTTCAGGAGCATCTGGTTTCTCTTGACCTACCAAGACACGATCAGAGGTTTTAGAAGGACAATGATTGGGTGAGGTCAAAGCTATGTTTTAAGAAATTTCTTAGTCTTACGTATTTTCTGAAACTAAGTATCAGCCAGTACTTTGACCTGATAAATTTTCTTAGTCTTTATATTTTTCTTACAAACATTCTTAAGAATTTTCTTAGTCTTTACCAATTGCTAAGCACATACATTCGTTTTAGTCACTGAAGTTTATATAGGAAATACCTATACTTAAGACTAAGCGCCTGGTGCTTAATACTAAAACCAGGTCAAAACGCAGTTTTAAATGTTTCATGCAGTAGCAGCTAGGAGATATGCATTAGGGCAGAGACGAAATCCAAAGGTAGAAAGAAAAGCTGCCGAGACTTTAGAAAATATAAAGAAAAGAATCAGGTTGACAGAACAGCAACTGGAAGAATTAGTGGCTGAATATCACAACAAACGAACAGGTAACTATCATTCAATTTAAATTAGTAGTTAATTCTATCTTTACAAACTTTTCCCCAATACTAGATTAAATTATTCACTATCTATACCTATATGTATAGAAAATAGAACTATACTTATCCATATAGAAAAAAAATATTACAGCTAGTTTTCTTTATAAATATAGGTATGCACCTCAAAAATTCACTAGTTCAGACCCAACAATTGAAATTGTTAATTTAAAATCATAAAAATAAAATATAGTTTCTCTGATTTAAATTAGCTAGTGCTAAATTATAAAAAGATATGGCTATGCAAATCATTAAACAAATTCCCTATTGTATTTGTGGAAATGTTCAGTGGGTCAACTATATTAGAATATGACATTTAATCAGAGGTAATCATTTGATAGTGATTTGATGATGTATATCAGAAGTATGGACTATGGTTACATATATGCACATATTCTGATAATCAAAATGTTAAGAAAGGAAAGTCACCAAAAGAATTGTTGATTTAGACAAAAAATCATTAATAGTTAGATTAATGCAAAACACCACTAATGAAACAACAAATCTCATGTTTTAAGAAGAGAAGAGAAAAATGGGCATTCCACTTTTAAATATAGATGTGATAGATTAGATGAAAAACTGCAGCACATAAAATAGTTTCATGGTTTGTATGTAATTTGTCTAGTCAGTAATACTATGACAATAGTTCTATTTAACTGCTGTTACTTATTCTACTATAAATTACCTGTTCTACATCTTATATACCCTGGACATTTTATGTAAATATATGTCAAAGAAAACTTTTTTTGCTAAATCATATTACTCAATCTTAAATTGTTTTGAAAATTCCAATAAACAAATATCTAGTATATTTCACTAATGCATCTATAGGATAGTACTCTCAGTTTTAACCAAGTTCCTTAATAAAGCATGTGATAGCAGCTAAAGAAAAATTTCTAAAATAACATAAAAAGTACACATCTTAGAATAGATATTATTTGTAATACTTTCTATTATGCTATGACCCTCTATTTATAAATAGATAGCTTAAATTAAAAAAATATATAGCAATTAACTAGATATATATAATAGTAGTAGTATTAATAAATATGCTACAGTTTTAATGGAATAGTGTATGACAGTTGTTGAGGTTGCTATTTGCTAAAGACCTCCCATATTTTTAAAATTCCTTGTTGAAACTTCCTACTCTGTATTCCTATTCTTTATTCAAATTTATGAGTAATGTCTTCCATTTATAGACTACCTAGTTTGCATCCTGACTTTTGATCTGTTATAAGATAACTATCAGTATCATTGATTTAGTTACTAATTTATCATTTGCTTATTGTTTCAATAGATATCTGTATTTGTTGTCATTGACCTTAAAAGGCATTTAGTTATTATCTCATGTTTTTATTTTAGCTACAAATGCTTCCAGCTTGTATACAGTTTCTAAAAAGCATGTGATGGTAACTCTTGATTACCTAGCCTCTGGTGTTATTATCGGCAATTTGGATTTTCTCATGGTATTGCAAAATCAACGGTTATTTACTATCTCCGCTCTGTTGTGTTTTTTTTATGTGAACAAGCACCTAATATAATAAAGTTACCTGACTTGATTGAACTACCTCAATTAAGCAGTGAGCTCAATGGCAATCAAGTAGTACTGTATATAGATGGCTTTATTCTTCCTATACAGAGGCCATCAAATGCAAATGATGCATACTATTGTGGACGACCAGGCAAGCACTGTGATAGTTTAAATGTCCAGTAGTAGTGGATAAAATGGGAAGGATTCGACATATTGTGACTGGTGTTCCAGGATCTTCACATGACAAAACTGCAATAGAGTGGTCCAATGAGTTTTTAACATTTGTGTAAAATCTGCCAGCTCCTTTTACTGTACTTGGAGATCCCACTTATTGTGGTATAAGCAATAAACTGTTAGCAATTTATACTGGCAACCAACCAGACTGCAGATCAATTGCTTTTCAATGAACATGCAACTGCACTTTCTCAAATAGTTGAATGAACAATTAATGCTACAAAAATGAAATGGCATATTCAGTGCCACAAGGAAAATTGGTTACCAGCAAAGCATGTGATATTTGCTGCCAAATGTTCATTAGCTAATAGCAGTTCTTCATTATCAGTACACTAACTTTTTATAAGTTCATAATATTTTAGAGCAAGTTGATTTTTAAATCTTTGTATATATTTAGAACAAACTAAATTAATATCTACAAATAAGTGTAGATAATATAGTATATAGAAATAATTAAACAAAATAATTCTTTTAACAATTATATAAGTCTTCTAAATATAATAAGTTTAAAAGTCTATTCAGACATAAATGTAAAACCAGGCCTTTCATCCACTTCCTGTAGTATTGTATTTTGTTCCTTAATTAGATCACTGTTTTCTTTGAGATACAATACTGTAAGTTCTTCAGCATCTGCTAAATGTAAAAAGTAGTATACATCAAATACAAATCAAGTACCTATTTTTATTTCAGAAATATTTTCATTACCTGATAAAATCCTTTGTTTTCTTACTTTTTGTGTTGTTTCTACTAAAATAGGTCATATTAAATATCTTTCATTTATTTTAATCTTTAATTCAAAGTTATCTGTCTATTTCTTAAGTAATTTTTTTTGTACTAATTAGCATTAGGCATTTTACTTGTGTCATTTCACAAGTTTCAATTTTGACATCTGAGAAATGTAGTATATATTTGTACAATTTTGAAATATGCTAAAACCAGTCTTTATTTGTATGTTAGTAGGATCAACAGTCCAGCATTTTTCCTTTGGAATTGCCTCTTAATAAATCGGAGGAGCCATTTCAGGAGTAATTCTTCCATTTTTTCTTTGAGTAGATGGATTCTACACCCATCCTAAACCAAATACACTAATATACCAATATACTAAGAGCATATAGCAGTGAATTTACAGGGAATTCTGCTACTGATATACAAACCTGTTTAAATATTAATTCAAATTCATCTAATGTTTTCAGCACTTCAACAAGAAAATTCAAGTAGACATGAGTTTTCAGATCATGAAGTCACCTGAACAAACATTGGTAAAAAAGCAAATGAAATGTTTATATCAATAATTATCTTAATATCAAAACAACAAACAATTATATTTAATCTTATGGATTATAATTATTATCAAGAATTAATGATTGAGAAAGATCATTTTTCTAACATTTACCTCAATGCATTTTCCAAGTTTCTCTTAAACATCTAAAAAGCATCTGTAAAATGAAAGAATATGTGTGTACCATAATACAGGGTGTTCGAAAAGTCATGCAAGTCAAAATATTCAGAAAAGCGCAAAACTTCATCAAAAATTAAAATTAAATTAACACAAATGATTTTAATGCATATAATAACTAATTAGAATATATATATTATAAAATTTACAAAAAAGGTTCACTATGTCG
>JAUYWI010102216.1:0-11458 GCA_034780595.1 Parotoplana pacifica | reverse complement strand
AATACGTCCCTTAGCTTTATAAAGTTTGCCTTAGCTATTTCTATTCTAGTTCTTATTTCTTGCTCACATTTTCCATCATCAGTAATAAATAAATAATCCGTTGTATTCAGGTTTTTCTAATTTGTGTGTGTTGTCATTTTTGGTAACTATTTACAATCATTTTATTACTCAAAGTAGTAGATATTTCAATATTATTGTTGTTAAATTTTGATAAATGTTCATCTTTTTTTTTAACGAGCACGAGATAAATTGGGGCTTAATCATTCAGATGTCTTTTTGCCATACTTCAATAAATTCTAAGTTTTTGAAGATCTGATGAACTGAATTTGGTGATGGTGAAATTAACATCCTGCCATTAGATTTTGCCATCAAAGCATCCACAATGTGCATACAAAATCATCGCTGTAGGTACATGTACAACATTAAATATTTTATCATTCAAATAGTAACCTACGTTACATTATTTGTATTGCGTTTATGATTAACCAGGAGTTGGCAGTTATTCTAAACCGTAAAATATAAACTACCAGTGTAATATTTCTTCCAATATATACTACTTATTCATATTACTCGCTATTGATAGCCCAGGACAGCTGTTTCTGCCTTGTTGGGCCTCATCAGCTAGGCATAATCACAGCCTGAGTAATATAAATGTTCGTTTATTTCATATCAAAGCATAGAAGTAAAGACAATTTGCAAATGTGTGCATATAAAGATAAAAAGTTGAAGATAATCAGAAGAAAAGTATTGGAAAAGTATCCGCTTTTTTAATTAAAAGGAATTCACGCTGTCAAAGCAGATTCTGGCCAATTAATGTGATAAGAGTATACGAAAATAAGTATCTAAACCGTATCTAAACCGTAATAACTCTTCAAAAATCATTTTTGCTATTTAATTAAAGGATTTTCTGTTATTTTTGAGGCACGTAATTGTACCACATTGTTAGAAGGATTTAATGTAAAATTTGAAAATCTGAATATTCCGTTTGCCATAAATACCGTATGCCACGGTATTTGTTGCGCCACAAATACTAATTAGATACATTTAGATGAAGTAATAAGACAGCCAGCCACTCACTAAAAAAGTAAAAATAAATACATACATACAGGATGCTAGAAAAGTAGGTTTATCCTTAGGCCTACTTCCCATGGGCTAGAATTTCTGACGACATATTTTGCATCTCCATCTATTTGCTCTGTCAACAAGGCAGTAAATTAAACCAATTTTATATTTTAAAGACCTGTATGAGTGGATTTTCTATAACCTTTAAAACAGTTATCAATAAAAGAAATGTGAACATTAAGAAATGGAATAGATTGATTGGCAGAATTTTCTATAGTAAACCTAATTGAAGGTTCTAAATTATTTATGAAATCTAAAAAGGAAACAGTGTGGTCATTATTTTTAAAAACACAGAAAATGTCATCCATGTATCTTAGATAAACTACTGGAGCATCTGGATGATTCATGTATACATTGTTTTCCATGTATGCCATATATGTGTTGGCCATAGTTGGTCCCAGAGGTGATCCCATCATAACTCCATCTGTCTGAGTGTAGATGTCATCATTAAAGGCAAACATACCAGAGCATGCATTTTGGAGCAGCATTTTAAAAGTGTCTTTAGAATATGCAGGGGTGTTCATTGCATTGTCAGAGTAAACGATTTCAACAGCGAGGATTTCAAACAAAAGGTTGTTTGGTGAAAATTAATAAATTGTGATTTGAATGTTCGGTTAGGGACAAATAAAAAGGTAACAGAAATATTTTGTTCATTTGAAATTTATTGATTGGTTTGTTTAAAAGTATGTAATTTAAAAGTTTATTAAGTAATTATAAACAATGAAACAATAATAACAAAATTTACAAGAACGATGTCAATTGATTAATATGTTAAATATACAATTTTTGTTCATTTAAATTTGGTTATTATTTTCATTCAACCTTTGCATATTTGTATAACTTGTTTTCTCTATATGAGATGTATTTTTACTGTTAGTAATCTTAACCTTTTTCTATAGTGACCTCTCTGGATTTGCCTTGAAAGTCGATACCTCTTGTTGAATAAATGTAATAACATGTCCATCTCCAAGTAGAATAGAAAACCAAACTACAACTCTAAGAATTAAAAGCCACTTGTACGACTTAGAGCTATTGATTTTCACTCTATGCCATCAATGAAGCAGCTTACTCCTCGCTGGCTCTACAATTGATTTTTGTGCAGCTTTGCTACTTAACAATGAGACGATTTTATTCAACTTTTATTTCACAACTCTGCGAGTTGCTGGCTAGGGTGTCTTTTTATTTGCCTATTAAACCTATAATTAAATAACTGCACCAGAGTCTATTCCTTCCAAGACAATCTGTTAATTATTTTATTGACGGACATCTGCTGACATTTGTTTTTAGTAAAAAGTCAATTTAAATTTAATAACATTGCCTTCAGTTAAAAGTTTTTATCTAAATTAAAATTCGATAGAATGTCATATGCCGACTAAGTTTTAATTAGGCCAAAGATCTCATATCCAGGTTAAAAGTAGGTCAAATAAAATGTAATATCTAATTAATTCATGGGGCAAGTCAGATAAATAGCGATTTAATTTTATCTCAAATGTTCAAATGTCCTTCTTGTTGATAGAGAAGAGATAAGATTGTCCATTAAACTCCGAAAATGTGAACACAAATTGGACGTGAAAATATTTTTTATTGACAACATTTGATATTAATTTACATAAAATAAATATAATGATGACTCTAATGGAACTTTTCTATAGGCAATTATTTGGAAATTAGGTTATTTATGATATCTTGCCGAACTCTGTGTGTATTTTTACAAGTTACTTTGAGATGCCATAAATACTCATATAGAACTCTGACATATTAGGTATCCATCCATCTTGGGGGAATCAACAATTTATGGCATTCATTTGCAATCTCTACATTATTTGCATAGAATACATACCAAGCTGCCTATTTGTCTATTTGTTTGCTTGCGTTGTCATCTTTTTAATCCTTTTAAAAAAATGAACATTCATTTCCCCATATACATAGTAAGCACTCGGTAGATATTTGGAGCGAACTTATCGACAAAACGTAAATTAGCTTTTGCTGCTGACTTAATCTTTAGGACGGTAGTTAAATTATGAGGAGGATGGGATGGCTATTGTCAGTACTTAGTGAGGACCAAGGATTAGTAGGTCGATCTAATATATCAATAAAGATAACACAAAAACACTATTAAATATGAAATACACAAATAGTCCATTAAAGATTCCATTGGGTGACTAAGTGCATATTATCGCTCATGAATTACTTAAATTCCGGAAGATCACGAGATTGCCTACTTACTGCGGATCAGGAATCAGTCCTGCAAGCAGGTGGATGTCTATGGTTGTACTCCTAGATGTGAAATGATACGATGATAGGACGACTGTCTTAATAGATAGAATAAACATCGTAAAACCAAAGACTATCTATCGGAAATGGTATTTGGAAAAAATATTTGGTTTTAAAAGTGAAAGTTCACCTGACAGTCGATTGAACTTGCTCGGCGCACTAATAGTGCATTTGGTGCGTTTGGAAAATATGTTGATAGGTAACAAAGAGGATTTCCACTTCCATCGGTCTTGTGAATGTCTTGTTCACCCCGTCCATTCCTTTCTTCTTGGTCTTCCATTACTTCTCGTTTACCTTCAATTCTTCCAGCTAGCACGTCCATTTCTCTCGACTCGTGTCTTAGAATATGACCACCAAATTGCAATTTCCTTGCTTTGAAGATGTTCTTTTTTGCATCTGTCATCTCTAGGACCTTCTCATTGCTGACCTTTTGGTAGCACTTCACCTTCCCCATCTTTCGCAGTGCCCACATTTTAGTTGCCTCTATCCTTCTCTCCATAGCTTTCGTGACAGTCCAGGCCTCAACCGTATAATAAAACTGACCACGTATATGCTTTCAAAAGCCTAGTCTCGTCTTCATTCGAACTTTTGATGAAAAAAACATATTCTCCATCAAATTAAAAATGTCACGGGCAATATTAATTCTCCTCCCCACTTGTTAATTTAATTTTTGTTTAAGGTCAAGAGTTCGTTCGGGTCGATTATCATCTCCGTAGAGATCACAAACATATTCCTCCCATTTCTTGCTCTTCTTCCTTCTCGAATAGCACCACACCATTTTTGCTTTTGATGCAGCAACCGGCATTCATACTTCTCCTTCTCTTCGCTATCTCGTTCGCTTTGTCATACGTGTTTTCACATTTTCCATCCTCGCCGCAACTTTCAGAGCTTCACACCTTTCTTTTGCCTCTCGACACATTAAGATAACGGTTTTGTGTAGTTCACGATATTTCATTTTGTGGGTTTGCTTGGCTGACTTTCTTTCATTAACTGAAGAATTTCATCATTCATCCATTTCTTCATTTTAGTCTTTTTTATCTTTGGTAAAGTTGTCCTTGCTGCGTTGATGATTGTAATTTTGAATTTATTCCAAGTTATTTCTGGCCTATTACCACTCTCAAGTGGCAACTGTACTTCTGCTTCAGAATCTTTTAGTAGCCGAAGGATCTCCGGGTTTATTTTTCATTTCCAATTGGCATTTTTGATTGACATCGTTTACCTTTAGGTTGGGTTGCATGTTTTCGTTTTCTTTAGTTTTCTTTTCAGCTTCAATATAACTGGATTGGAGTTACAATCAGTCCCTGGATAAGTTTTCACATCCTTACATGATTTTCTGAAACGTTTCTTGATCATGATGTAGTCGAGCTGTCTTCCTAGTACATCACCAGGGTTTTTGCCATGTATAAAGAGTTCATATTTTTCACAGAACTCTAATAGTCGTTTGCCTCTTTCATTTTGGTCGCCGAGACCATGACCACCTACCATATCTTTGTATCGTCTGTTTCCGATATTGCAATAGGGTATTTCTTATGTTTAGTTATTTCTAGGTGTAAATATCTTTGTATGTAAAAGTTAGCAAGATCAGAATTTTTGCTGGTAGTCTTCCCTGATTTGATTTTGTTCTAAAAAATATTAAAAATCATAGACGTTCGTATAAATGCGATTTGTCTTCGTTAAAATAACCATTATTTTTTAAAGTTTCTACTGAGGGCAATTAGTACTTATTCAGTTTGTATTTAGATTTTGGTAGTGTGAGGCTTTTTTCCCCTCTTACCAACAAAAATAAGGTGCAAACATTTTTGTATTTCAATTCTATTAAATTGATTATATTTTTAACATATTTTCATAGTTTTAAGAAGTTTTACAAATTTGAATGAAATTGATTGACAAGTTTGGCATTATCGATTTTTCTGGTTATTGATCTTTTGCTTCTCTTCCCCAGGTAGTGGCCGAGTACGAGCGAGCGGTCATCTTCCGGTTGGGAAGGATTTTGTCTGGCGGTGCCAAAGGCCCGGGTTTGTTCTTCGTGGTGCCTTGCATGGATATAATTCGCAAAGTGGACCTTCGTACTGTGACTTTCGATGTGCCACCACAAGAGGTGAGACAGGGATGAGAGAGCTGAGATTAAGCGAAGACGCCCAGTAAATTCTCTGGCTGCCTTCATAATAACTCAGATAGGGGGGGATCTATTATTTGGAAGCTGTTCAATTTAGTGTTTAAGAGTAATAATAAAAAAACAGGAATACTTTGATAAAAATATCAAATGATAGCCCAGGACAGCTGTTTCGGCCTTGTTGGGCCTCATCAGCTAGGCATAATCACAGCCTGAGCAATATAAAATGTTCGGATATTTCATATCAAAGCATAAAAATGAAGAAAATTTGCCAATTTTGCATAAAAAGAGAAAAAGTAGAACATTTTAAGAAGAAAGGTATTGGAAGGCTGTTTTTTAGTAATAATAAATTCTCTCTCAGATAGGGGACATCTACTATTTGGAAGCTGTTCAATTTTCTTCAGTGATTAGTCTTGTTACACTTCTTTATGGCAAACTTAAAATTATATAAATTTAGTTATGTTGCAGATTGACAAACAATGAAGTTTCAAAAAATAAATAATAGTCTATGTTTTATTTTATAATATAAAAGTTTTAGATAGTTTGACCATCTGAATTAATAGAAATTGTGTCAATTTTCCTGTTACCTAACTAGGCAGAGGTATTGCTGAGAATGTCTTTACACAGAGAGATGTTAGTCATCTATTGGATGATAGAAAATTAGGTTTAATTAATAATGAAACGATCGATATGCGAAACAAGCTAGTTTAATTATTGTGATTCACCATAAAACTCCACAATTTTGTCGATTACACCATGGAGGTGATATGGGCGCAGAGCTTAGGTAGTCCAAGACTCGATTTAGGTGGGGTAGTTGAATAATTTATTTAATTTGTTGCATATCTTCCCATTGCTGTCTCCTTGGTTGATTCTGATGGGTAAACATTGAACAAAGAAGGCAATTTGAACAGTTCTTTTTGCTTTGCTGGCACGTCTACACGTCTGAAAATCATTTGTTTGCTCTTTCTATAGATAGAGGGGGGGGGGGGGCGATAAAAGTGACACGATGTAATGTTTCTTTTTATTTGAACTTTTTAGACTTTCATTTTTATGGTTGGATTGCTTGTTTATGTTTGTTTAGCTTAAAATAGATGACACAGATGATGTGTTGAGGATTTTTAACCAAACTATGGACTATCTATCTTCCTTCTCTATATTTCTAAACATTTTATTTACTCAGTAGAAATTAAAGTTTAGAGATATCTTTTGAATAGTTTAGAGGCATATTTCTTTATTTACTCATAGTTATCTTTGAATATTAATCTCTTCCTCTGAGATACATGTTTATTTGTAAACAGTAGTTTATTTTCTATGTTTAGTATTATTCTTATTTATTAATCATTATTTTGTTTAGAGATCTGAAATCAGTGCGTGCGACTATAAACTGACTTTAGCAATGAGGGGGCAACTATACAGCACATGTGCTAGACCAGCAATTATATATGAGGCAGAGACATGGGTAGTAAAATCAATAGAAGAAAATATCCTAAGAAGGGCAGAAAGGGTTATAATTAGAAAGACAGGCGGAGTTAAGCAGCTGAATAATATGAAATCAAAATAGTTAACGGAAAAACTTTGTGTGCGAGAGAGTCCATTGTGACACACAGTTGTCTAAGATGGTGTGGTCCCGTACTGAAAAAGGAAGAGAATCGTGGCGTAAAAGGGGCATGTAATGTCGAAGTGAAAGGGACGAGCAAAAGAGGACGCCCATAGTTGACTTGGAAAAGTATGGCAGAGAGAGAGAATGTCGGAAGATTGGGGGATTGAAGCTTGGGGATCATGAAGATGAAAAGCGCTGGAAAATCGGTGTGGCCAGTTGGAAAGAATGAGAGTCGACCACTCCCTGTCAGAGGGAAATAAACCGAACTCTTACAAATAAATTATGATGATAATTTAAATAATGTCTTATTTTTATCTTCATATTTCCGTAGTAGAAATAATTTACAGTTTAGTTATTATAAAAGATTTTTATTTTTCAGTTTATATTTATATGTTTGTTTGTTCAAATTGATTTAAATTTCTTTATCCGATCTCGGACGAACAATTAGTAGGTAACCTTGGAGTGCACTGCTTTGCGGCCAGCCATCAATCATCCACTCGACAGCCCCAGAGAGATAAACTCGATCAAGTTGGAAGCCGAACCGTTCACAGTTGGCAGTGATGTTGACAAGACGAATCACAAGGCCATCGCGTCTTGACAAGACGATCGACCCCAGCACAGACAGGCAGCTATCGACAGAACCAGCGAGAAATTAATCACAGAGATATCTCATCCAGCCTCTAGCAATACAGCACAAAACAATTAATAGATATTATCCTCTTCTATTAAATAATAATCTTTGTCTTGACGACTGACAGAATATGTGATGTTCATCTTCGAATGTTTTAATTGTGGGCTTAGCTTAGGGAAATTGTAAATTATTTATCATTGTCCCGATACAAAGATAATCTGTCCGCTTAGATAGCCACACATTCCATCTACCTATCTAACAACGAGGCTACTGTTCATTTAACGTTCCTTCATTTGATGTGTAGCGAACGATACATCAAGTCATCAATAATGGAAGTGACACTATTCTGCCTTGTACTTTCAATCATATTTAATTTATTGCTTCAAATATTCAGAGCTAAGCTCAGAGGATCAAAGCTA
Organism: Parotoplana pacifica; assembly: GCA_034780595.1. Lineage (NCBI taxonomy): Eukaryota > Metazoa > Platyhelminthes > Proseriata > Otoplanidae > Parotoplana > Parotoplana pacifica. Next base: position 3,299 of record JAUYWI010102216.1, on the reverse strand, counting down.
AGAGAGAATTGTAACTGAAATTTCACTTTTGCTCCCGGGCTATAAGTTCTCTATCCAATATTGTTAATGGTTTAACCAAATTTACTCTATATCAAATTTTATAACATTCAAGTTTAATAAAGTGTAGTATTTATTAGATTGGATGCGGTGTAGCACTTGACCAAGGGAGGGAGGGTTTTGGAGACTTTGACTGATTGGGGAGGTTCCTATTCGCATCAAAGGACTACATTAGTGCTATCAAAAAGAAATGGGAAGGTCCTAGAGACATTAACTCAAGGATTACAGAGGAGGGGGGCCTAAAGAGCATCAAGAAATTTGAGATGGTCCTAAGGACATCAAGAGATTGTAGATGGTTTTTTTGGAGCATCAAGAGATAGAGAACATTTTAATGGCACCACGAGATTGGCGAAGGTCCTAGGGATATCAAAAGATTAGAGAGTTTCTTTTATAAGGACATCAAGAGATTAGAGAGGGTCATAGGGACATCAAGAGATTAAGGAAAGTTTTAGGGATGTTGTAGCTGAAAGATATATAATCGTTCCTTTTTGATTGTAGTTTATATGATATCGCTATTTTAGAATAATTTAATGGTTTGTTATCAAAATAAATTTAATTAGGGGAAAGTATATCGCCAATAATTTCCTTTTAATCCTTAAATCTAGTTTGTCGTTGTTTTGTGTTATTTTTTGACAATTAAATTGAGAATTGATTTGCAACTTGGTTTAATAGTCACATTAGCTCGATGATATGTCTGCAAAAAACACAATAGAGGCAATAATAATCAGTTGTCACCAGCACCCCACCCCGCTAGCATCGTCTCATGTCACCAAGATAAAATATTCCTCAAGCAGCGAGGTACCTTTGGAGATGTTGACGATATTTTCTTATTTCCAAATTGATTAGTTTCACTGCTTTGTGACGAGACTGTTTTCAATAGAATGATGCTGCCACTGAAATTTAAAACATCGAAAGTCACTGACGTGCATTTTCTGAAAGAAGAATCCTCTTCACTTTTGATATTTAACGATCTTGATAAAAATCTATCTGAGAACTGTTGCACTGTCGGTAAATACCTACAGGTGCCTAGAGGCACCTGAAAATTCGTAAGGATAAAGTCATAAAGAAATATTCATATATCAATATTAGTAAATTAAAATTGTCGTAAGCTAAAAAGTCGTATTTTTTAAAATGTTGTAAAGTATAATAAAGTCATAAATAATCAATTAGATAATATAATTGTATACGTAGTTTGGTTGCAATGGATATATTGATGGATGTATGCTTTATTGATGCTTTAAAGGCTTTCAGTAGCTATTCACACATAATAAACATGTTCAATTATGAGATCATTTTATTAATCACTTGCTGGTTGACATGCTAAGAGAGAGGTAATTTACAGCTTCTTTGATTTAATAAAATTTAGAATTCTGCATTTAGAACTTTTAAAATAATACGACTTTATCGATTTTTTTTAAATAATACGAATAATTCGTTTCGAATATTTTTACCACGATGAATGTTTTAATGATAAATTTAAAAAATACGCTTTTTTATATTATGACATTTTGGGGGTTAGCCTGGCTTTTTATAGGGCCTTAGAGCCATTGATGTCATCTATTGGAGTTATTATTGCTATATATGGGAACAAATCCAAATCAGTGAGATTTGCAATCACCCAAATTAAATCCATCAACTCTCATTTTAACACAAAGTTTCACTTGCTTGAGATCTAAAATAGAAGTAACTAGGCTACTATGTCGCTATCTTAACTTAAATGTTTCTTAAAAGTTAATTTTGACAAAATTTTATTAAAGTTAGCCAATTTTCTGCTATATGACCGGTCATGAATATCGTTTGGTCGAATTATTTCAATTCATTGCACCGGTGCGCGCGGCGAATTTCTTTGACTTGAGAGAAGTACAGCCAGCGATACATACGTCGTTGGATATTATTGTCAGTGATATCTATTCATAAAGGTGAAATATTTCTGCAATTTTCTGTGTTTTTATCCATTGTCACTCTAGTAGGCTACAACTCTCAGAGCTGCAAGGCATTTTCTTGATTACTTTTTGTACTTAATTAAAATATGAAATTTAATTTAGCAAAATTAATTAAATTTAAAGTATGTACTCTGGTCGGCGCTGTCACATTTAATTACAAAATTCAAACCTGAGAAGAAAACCATAGAGATTTCCACAAAGAAACAACAGAGATACATACATAGACAATAGTAATGCACCTAAATAATTTGAATACCTAACTCCCTAAAACTGTCAGATATAATTCAGAAGATTTACCTAATATGTGTTGATTAATTATTTTGATTTAAAAGATGTCAGATTCAATTAAACAAGTAACAAATGAATTAATTATTGATTTGTGCGTTCGATTATAAGATTCCTCGCAGTTTCTTGGGTATGTTCGAACGACACAAATTGATTATATGATCTTTGTGTTGTATCCCGAGCGTAAATTACGAATTAAAGAAGAATGTACATTTTCTAGAATTACCTACCTACATTGTGTGTTTTCTTTTTTCTTATTGAGGTGACCAATTGAACCCTATGCTTTCATAGATGCCCAACACTCCATAGATGAGTCACAGATTCAGGGGGGCACTATGTCTGTTGTTTTATTTACTTTGAATCTGGAGGAATTACTGGAAGACATCTTGAAGAAACATAAACAATACTAATTGGAGTAAAAAATATTCATTGGAATGATAATTTAAAAAGTGTCTCCCAATTGTTAAGCACAATTTTACCACCAAAAATCGATACTGTTAAGCACCGAATTAGGGACGAGGGGATGTAACGAAAGTAACGAGACAAATGCTATGACCTTTTCCTTTTAATTCAGGTTGATCGAATTTATAATTATAATGGTTGTCCAATTATCACCATTATTATACTATTTAGTATGTTCATACTCGTATTATCTGTAGGTGGTAGGTAATAAGAATATAACATTTCTTGAACAATATTTATTAAAAGGTTACAGTAATTTAAAAATCAGAAAATTAATGCTCTCTATGAAATTTTGATAACAATGAGTTAATTTTAGCCGTTTTCCAACATTACTATGGCGCATACGATTACAGACGTCTTTGAGAAGATTACAGTAATAATTAGCATTGATTATCATATTTTCAATTAAGAAATCAGTATGAACAATGCTATTGTCGTCCCAAAAGCATGAACGCATTACTTTTGCCTGATGATGGGGTTGCCTTCGCTTTGAGGGTGAATAGCGCTTTTTGGAAGTCATTGTTTGCTCTTTTCCTTAGTCTCTGGATCGAA
>JAUYWI010102205.1:0-11459 GCA_034780595.1 Parotoplana pacifica | reverse complement strand
AGGATTTCATTATCCAGTAAGTGACAGAAAAATGCACCATCACAGCTTAGGTCCTTCCAATACACATCACCTCTACGTCGTTAAATCATGATGCACACAGACTTTTTTTACAGACTATTACATACAGGCTATTACATATTTTTAGAAGATTGTTTTACTGTCTTAAATAAATCTTATTTTACTCTATGACCTTTTAAATGCAGATATTCAAAATATGACTTCTTTGTTGGAAACAGTTAGCTAAAGTACTTATTTATTGTGTAAATATCTTTATAATTTGGACTACAATTATTTTTATTTTGAATTAAAAATGAGATAAGATAAGGATATAATTCGACATTGGAAAAATTCTTTACTAAAGAAATTTATAATTTTATCTATTTTATTGGTCGCTGATGCTGTATTTTAAAGTTCAAGAACTTTTTTAAAACTTCCTATGGAACTAATTTGTTTCTGAATCGTACACATTTTGTAGATTAAAAATATTTAAATGTTGCATTACAATTGATATTTAGATATTAAAGCCACATGATATAGATAAGCTATCACAGTACTGATTACATGCAAGATGTCAAATAAAGTCACCAAATTTTACACTAAAGAATATTTTTTAACAGCGTATTCACAGAAATTTTTTTTAAATATTGGTTGTAAAATATTTTTGTTAATTATATATAATAATAAAGTCTTATAGGCAATGTTAATGGGGTCATCACTATTTGTCAAAAATATCACTAAATTAATAAAACTAATTACTATTCATAAAAAATTAATCATATTCTAATTACATTTTACTAATATGTGGACTGTATTGCACATGTAAGATTACAAGATACCTGATTGAAAATATTTAATATATTTACATATACTTATACTTATAGTTTATTCTAAAATCTAAATATTTTAAACTAGTGAGTGTAATAGTATGGTTTCTTTTGATACAGGATATAAAAATTATTTTTGTTTGACAAATGATAATCCAGTTATATAGGTATTGAATATTCTGCTAGCTAATAAGTATGCTACAGAGGATAATTTATGATTTTTTACTAAATTAAATTTTCCAATCAAATGTTTGTTTTTATAATATTTCACATGAATATGCCACTAATAAAATTAAAAGTAAATGTATTTTATCAAATCTGCTCTGCAGCATATTCAGTGGAGCCAGCAGAACATTTAAGAGAATATTCATCACCTAGAACCAGATTAGTGGCTTCAGGTTGAAGATTTGAGTCCAGTGGAACATTTAATAGAATATTTGAGGCATGGCACTATATTTACCACCTAAAAGCTATCTACAAATAATCCACTGAATGTTCTAACCTTAACCTGATGTGCTAGCACCCTTTTCATGCTAACCTGATGTATCAGTATACCTCTATCTCAAAACTTAAGTATTTGTACCCTGCTTAACCTAACCTGGCAAAATCAAAGGCTATATGATCTCAAAAAGGATTATTACCACCCTAAACTAAGACCAAATGATTTTTCAAGGTTTAAACTTGTCCAAATACATTCAAAACTATATACTTTATAAATTTTAACATTTTTAGTGACAAAGAATAATTGTTGGCAATAAGGTTAGATTAATGAGAGTAGACAGACATCCAAATTTCATGAGATAAAGCAATTGTTAACAAAATAATATTATAAGTGATGTATTAATTGGAAACATTCAACTGGCACTACAAAAATATTGTCATTGCTTACCCAAGTTGGCTATGGCACTACCCAAGGCAAAGTGGCACTCCTTAACCCAAGTTACATTTCTGCCATAATGGTACCTAAATGATAAAACCTAAACTAGTCATAAACTGGATAAAATGTTCAAATTAGCCAATATTATATATATATCAACATACCATTAAAACCACCAAATAAGTCAAAACATTCATGCTCAATAAAAATAATTATTTTAGTATATTGTGGTATATGAACTGTTGTTGGCTTTATATATAGAACAGTCTTTATTATGTATGATCCATAATTATAAATACTATCTAGTCACACTGGAAATAAATAAATACCACATAATTTCATCAATTTTGAAATCAGTGAAGGGACAAGTAAAATTAAAAATGTCCCATCTACTTTAAAAAAAGGTATGTTATAAGACTATATTTCAAATCCTCAATGTTCTTGATTATTTTGATTATATATTTTTTTATTGACTATGAGATTAAATAATTATATCATCTTATTGTAGACTGATGAGGTGGAAAATATGACCTTCTGAAGAAAATAGCATTACATATCAATAAAAGTATAAAAAAAATTACACATATGAAGTAAGCAAAAGTAGTAGGATACTCATAATAAGGTAAAGTAATTTTTTTCTAAAGTTAGGAGATTTTCTAAATTTGATACATTTTAGGGACCTGAAACTACTCTATTGATTTTTACTTTCTTAATCATCAAGATTTTTTAAGGATCTAGGGTTTCAGTTATTGATCACTACAAAAGAGAGGCAATGGATCATTCCTTTAGCTATGGATCAACCTTGTGGCCCTAACTATGAACATTTGCTTACACTCCTATCAGTAATGGGTGTAATATTACCCCCCATCAAATATTGGAACTTTTTTCCCAGATTGCTTCAACTGATTTGGATGACATTTGGAACCAAGATGGAGGATGAACATATGCATCTATTGTATAAAAAACAGGTGGTCTACCCCCTCTGATAAAATATATTTTTTTACATAAAAATGAATTATGATGTCAAATAATGATTGAAATTGGATAAATCTTAGTATAGATATAATCCAAGCATATAATTATTCATGATATATTATGGGTTTTTGCAGATATCTATTTTTGTGCCCAGTGTGCAACCTGAAAGCTATTATTTATTTTAAATTATTTAGAGCCATTTAATGGTTATGAACCTTTCTTTTGAAAGAAGAAACTTTTACTGACCTGCCCTGGTATGATAGGCCTCACAGACCAACAAGCATATATGTGTGGCATACAATTTTTTAATCATTATTTCTAAATCTCAAATTTGGCTGTTTCATTGGGATTTTAGAGACATTTAAGTGATGTTGATCAAAAATATCTATTTTTCCCAAAAATTGATAATCAATAATATTTTTGAAAACATTTCTTTGGATTTGTGTTACTACATTTGCCTAGTGGATTGACACATCAAATTTGAAACAAATTGAACCATTTTTAATTTTGGGACCTGATGATGTTATCTTCCAAAATGGGAAGTTAAAGGAGAATGAAAGACTTGTCTCAATTAAAGATATTAATTTTAGATTTTCTTTATTATTCTATCACTGTTTATGATTTTATCAGCTGTTTTTTTATTTTTGAACTTTTTAATGTATACTTACACTAAATTGTGAAATTAATATAGTAGATATCCATTTAACTATTTTATACTCATATTTTCACTTATTGAATAATTCCATCCACTCATTCCACATCAATCAATTAACACATGCCAATTCTTTGGAATAGAGAAAGATCTACCTTGCAAAAATCTATTTCCCACCTGCTCTGATAACACTAAGCCATATAGCTATGACAGTCAATGGCTTATGTTTTAAATGAGAATTACTGTCCTTAGAATAATTGCTTAAAAAAACAAAGGTATTAGTGTTTTTCATCTGTATGTATTTTACACTAAAAACATGAACCATTTGCAGTTTAATGACATTTTATATAACCATGAAGCTAAAAATACACACTTAATAACAACCTTTGTGAATATATACTGTGTCTAATTGCCAATAATTCTTTATGGGTATCACAATAAGATCATTTCACATCCAAGTCAAAGAACATTTCAAATAATAGAACAGCTATTTATTCAAACACATATTCTACAAATCCAAATTTACTACTTAGTTCAGTCAAAGGTATCATGAAACTCAGAATCAAAGAAACTATGAACATCAATCATTCAACCATCAACAGCAAAGAGGAAAGCCAAGAACTGACCAAACTAATCTTTTAATATCACTTAATGATATATCATTAGTAATATTCTCTATATTTTTATGAATTAACTAATTTCTGTATACATATTTTTGATATATTTTTATTCTTTTCCATGAAATTATATATATAATATTTTAAGCAACAGACAGGCTATTTACTTTTATATATATTAATTGTAGCTACATTTTGCAGTCAATTAATAAGCCATAGTTAATTAATCTAGATAAGTGATGTGAAAATATCAAGAAAAAACACTAAAAAGTTGTTGAATTAGGTATGCTCTTACTTTTTTCTTTTAAAATATTGGTGCTAATGCTGTTTTATTTCTGGTGAGCCTATTTTATCAATTTGAAAAATGACATTTTTGAAAATAGAACTCTTTTAATAGTGAAAAAGACTAATGTACTAATATATAACTTGCCCCAATAGTAGCAAAACTATACATTAAGGAAATTAATATACAATTTATATCAGTTTTTTCGAGTTTTATGTGCAGTTACACTTCTATCATTGATTTTTAAGCAAAATATAATCTTTCATAGAATGTCACATATAAAGCACATGAAAAAGACAAATTAATAGGCTATAAAACACAATCAATTACTTGGACATACTATAGTGTGTCCCTGACCAATTAAATCGAAATTCTGCATGGTTTTTCAGTATGCCCTGTATATGTCATAGAGCTCTGCATAGTGACATATACATAAATAAAAGTTGTAATATTTTAAATATAAATGTAACTTAGAAAACTAATTGTTTTGATAAGCTTCAATGATTTATATTTTTTCAAGATATAATTAGAAAGTCAGTAAATAGAAATCCATAAATGTTTTTAAAGGACATATTAGTGCTAGTATAAGTATACACTAACAGTAAGCTAGATGACACTTTTTTGCTGTAAAATAAAGCTAAGTAGAAGTATCAATTTCTCTAGTTTAGCTAACAAGTCTAAGATTTAGGTAGTAGTAAATGATTTTGCATTGATTTTTTTAAATCTCAAAATGATGTACAATATCTATTGTCTACAATATCAATGCATTCATAGTTTTGTGTTTGTAAGTAAACTCTCAATGGTCATTAAAAATACATTTTGGAATCCCAAAAGTCAAATTTGTTTTGAAAAAAATAAAACTATTCTCTATTTTGCCATTTGGTTTATAACATATTGTCACTGTTTTGTTAAAACTAATATAAATTTATTTGGAATAATTATGAAGTATCTTCTTTCATTCTGTCTAAGAGCCTATAAGGGTTTAATCATAAAATCATTTATACAAAGTTTGCTATGCTTAATTGTATAGATCCATTAAGTAGTGATTTACAAAGCCAATTTGTGTGCCCACTTTGAGTAACTCCTGGGGTTGCTCAATGTGGGCACTCAATGTATTTTCTTATGCTGGAAAAAATATTGGTGCCAGTGGTTGCTTTTGATTCACTTTAAATGTACTACTGGCTTCTGATGATGTTACAAGAAAAAATGACATGGTCCTACATTCATGGTAAATATTATTTTGTGAAAATATTTGATGCTTTTTTATTAGAATTATGATTCAGTGCAATACTACTGGTAAGTATATGTAAAATACATAACATAAAATAATTTTACAAAAATCTATTTTCCCATGAACCACCAATTGTTTTTAGAGTAAGTATTCAAGCAATTTCTGGAACAAATATTTTTCTAGCATAGAAAGAATGCATTGACCCTGTGACCCATAATAACCCATGGAGGCACCCAAGAAAGGCTTTCTGAATATCTGCTCAATGGATCTATACATTGAGCATAACAAACCTTTTATGATTAAACCCTTTTAGGCTATAATGTTTCATTCTCCATTTCAAAGTTGGATACATTAAATAATATCTGTGCTTAGGGTTAATATAAACATCAAATTAATGTTTTTAAGTAAAAACAGAATTCTGAAAATTTGACTTTTAAATGGACTGTTAATGGAGCACCATTCTAATAAATATTTCAGAATTTTTAGTTTAATAGGGCCTTAACTAAAATTCTATGTACCATCCAATGCTGATGAAGCATTATCTACCAAACATTTTTTTAATAGGCCACCTAAAAAGTTTATTTGTAACTTTTGTTAGGCAATTCATATTTTATATTAGCAATGTATTGATAATAGCATTCTTTGTAACATTCTACAATAAAACGTTTTAGACATTTCATTTAAAAAATCATTTGATTAATGATTTTTGGTGGAATGAATTGCCTATTTTTAGACATTATCAGAAAATACAACACTGCTGAACAACAAAATGTGTCTTAGAAGTTCAATCACTCATCTTTTAAACTTTAATTTTATTCTCTTATTTTCTTTATTTATGAGATATATTAATTTATTTTTAATGTTTAGTTTATGAATAGTTGTAGTAACAGCATGTTTAAAATTTTATTTTTTAGATATATCTAAAGAAGATTTACATGATGCAGTTGTGGGCCATATTATTGTTGGTATTGTGCAATTCACCTCTGCTAGTAAAACTTCAATATCCAGCCAATGCTAAACCACGCATCATCAAACAGCCCCCACATCAGGTCTTTGGCATGGAACTCACATCTCTTACATTAGAATGCATTGCTGAAGGACAGCCATCCCCTCACTTTGTCTGGTATAAGGACAATGCTACAGTTACCACTTATCTAGATCAGCCCAGTAAAGCACATCGAAGGCTTGATAAGGGTCGGCTAATTTTGTTTGCATTGAACAGATTGGATGAAGGCGAATATTATTGTAATGCTTCGAATTCAATTGGTTGGGCCAAATCTCGACCTAGTCAAGTTAGTTATTTAAGTTGCTATAAAAAATATAAATGAACATTTTATTTTTATAATTATAAAACAAAAAGTATAATATAGAAAAGCAAACTATGGTTAATAACAACCTGCATGAAGCTAAAGTTACCTAATGTTTATAGATACATTTATGAGCTTGGCTTCATAAACAGGTTCTGAAACAGCTATAAATATTTGTTGAGGATTCTCCTTAAAAAAGTTTTAAAAAATTGGACTTCCATTTTTCAGTTGAGTAGTTTTCATTTTAAGTCTTTCTGGTGTAGCTTCATGAAATTATTTAAGGAAATAAATTATTTATTACACTCCAGATTTTGTGTAGTGGTCTGTTTTCCTTTTTTTATAAATGTTCTTTTCACTTGAAGTTTTCTCTGAGACCTTTATATGATTTTTGATTCTTTTCATGCTTCCCTGTATTTTTATTGTTGAATGAAGTTGCTTCGTATATCCTCTGCTGTGTCTTGTTATCTCATTACGAGTGAGGATTTCGCAATACACGGCAATCCGTAGTAAGATTCTTGTTTTGTTTTTCAGACAATTTTGTCCATGACCCTGTCTTTTTTAAATAGCTACCGTCAATTATTAAATTGACTTACTCCAAATTTTCAAAAAAAATAATGATTTATACACCCAGTCATTTTTGACATCTTAAGTTAATATTTTAGATATTTAATGAATTGTTTAGTTTTGAATGCTGCTAACTCCATTTGAGACACCCATTACTAGCTACATTAGAAACACCTTACTCGTTATTAAATGACACGGGAAGAGGCTAACTATTTGGCTAGATAATTTCGGCGCCCAGAACAAACAGTGGTGCCTCTCTCTACTCATTGACAATATGGATGGTAAAGTCAGTTGACAACAATATAGAAATCCTCTATTTGCAGCCCTGCCATACCTTTTCGAGTGTGGACATGCACATCATTTAATCAGTAGTAGATTCATGAACAATAAAGCAGGTGGGCAATTTTGAACAGTTCTGTCACATCGTTACAAAGATTTTAGATTGGCCAAAAGCAGTTTCACTGGCAAAGTTAACGAAACTAAACAAGGAAAACAAAGACCAATGCAAAATGTGCAATATTAGAATCGTTAAAGCTCCCAAAGGAAAAAAAGCAACGAGGTTCTCTAAGAGCTCAGATTTTTTCAAAGTTTGACGTCATTGCAAAGCAAGTGCGCCGACCTTCAGCTCTCTAAGCAAAGACAGCATCCTTAATTGAAGAAAACGGAAGCCATCGTCAAAATATTCACGGCCTTCATGGATGCCTTCCATTGCGCTTTTTGGTAACAGCTGCCGATTGCTTCAATTGCAGACTTGTTTTCAGCTGACTTTCTGCCATCAACTTCCAATTAAAACCATCTAAGGACATAGATTGCTTAGGAAAAAATGTAGGTACTGATGTCTATAATTTAAAAATACAATAAAATTATTTTAAAATATGAACTACATATCAAAGTTTAATTGATAGGAATACATAGTTCACGCACCAATAAGAAAAGAAATATCAGATGAAAACGTTTTTAGCTCTATAGTGAAAAGTTAGTTAATCAGAAGTTAGGTTACTCTTCCATTTGATGGCAGTTACATCCTCTATTCCTCGCACCTGACAGGACTTACTATGTGATGTTCTTTGGATATTTGTGCTAAGAATTTATTGGACTATTAAATTGAATTAAATGTATTATAATAATGGCTTTTACTTACTTTTTCTTTCTTAACACTTTGATAGGTGCCGTTTGCTCTTGTAACTGCTATTATGGTACCGCCACTATAAAATGATGATCATAATATCGCATAAAGCAGAATGTAGCAATAAATTAAAGATGGTTAATCTGTCAAACAGAGTTTTTGTAGTGTGTATTAATAAGATTTAGCGACACCAGACAATTTCTAGCGTTTAATTGAGATTGGTATTTCTATTCATTAATTAATAGGTACGTTTTTCTCGGATATCTGGGTAGGAGTACTGTCTATTGCTTCATTCGGTAGACTAATTAAATTAAATAATGAATTTGGCGTCCCCGTACTCAATCGTTATAGTGGCGTCCATTGTTTTGTCTAATTGATCTTAATGTAAAGTTTTGGTGTTGATTAATTATCAGCATGACACGTCTTTCTCTGCGGTAATTTCATTTACTAATATGAGGACATTCTTTGTATATAGAAGAGTTTGTCATTGGGTTACAAAAAAGGTCAACTACATACAAATTATTTGTTCATGGATGCTGCTTTCCTATTTTTAATAATTTTTTGGAGGAGGGGGGGGGCTTCCCAGACTCTGGATACGTACAAATTGCTTTGATTTTGTATTTTTTAACTCAAGAAGGCACAAAGGGGTCAAATTGACCCAGTAATTAGGAAATACAAAACACAATCAAACGCGAATATCTGATTAACTAACTGAATCATTGGTACTTGTCTGATTTTTTATTTACTGTACCTATTGGAGGGAATGTCACTCTAAGTATACAATACTATGATCATGTGACTGATAATGTAAAAATGGGTAACAATGCATAAATATGGTTATAACTTCTGAATTTTCAAATTAGTAGGTACCTGGCCATATCAACTCAGCCACTTGAGTAGTATTATCAGAGAGTTTTGTCTTTGTTTCCTTGTAGGTTCGCATAGCATTTCTGCAAAAAAACTTTGCACGTGATCCTCCAGCCAAAAAGGACGTCAGTAGGACTGAAACGGTGTTGCTAGACTGTCGGCCGCCACTTGGGCAGCCCAAGCCAAAGATATCGTGGCTGCAAAATGGCAAGCCATTGCAGGAGCTCTACGATCCGCGATTCAAGGTGCTGGCCAATGGGGATCTTCGTATTGACAATGTGAAGAAGAAGGACGGTGGCGACTATCAATGTGTTGCTCAGAACAAGGCCGATGTGGTCAGGAGCCAGGTCTCCAAGTTGACGGTCCGTCAGAAGCCGGTGTTCACCGTCACGCCGAGGAACATTCGTGTTGGTGTCAATGAGGTGGCGCTTTTTCAATGCCAGGTGTGTACAAGTTTTGGTCAGCCATTCATTTTGTGTAGAGGCAGATGGCGAGTGATTGGCGATTTGGTTTGAAGCTTCGGGTTGTTTTTTTTTACTGTTACTATATTGAAGGGTTGTTTGTGTTGGGATCAAGTCGGGGTCAGTATTCATAACGGCTGGGTACTTTAGACATTGTGTTATGTAATAATTATTCATTTTCCCATTGTTGGTCCTGTTTCTTTCGTCATTTCTCGCAGACATTTGCTGAGCCCGTGTTGTCTTAACGACCATAACACTGAGAGCGCTTAAACTAGACGCAATTTATAGAAAACCTTTCAAACTGTTGCCAATGTTTTTGAATTTTTGCGAAACTACCTATATTTTACACAAATCACATTTGTTTGGCCCATAAAACGGCACTTTCAAATATGAATATGTGTTATAACTTTCATAGCTCTAAACAGGTGTGTGAAATTTGCTACCCATGGAACCAAAATGTGTGTGTATAACATTTATTTGGCTAACACAAGACAACCTGGGTGACTAGGAACAGCCAAGTAGGTAAATGTACACAATAATTGTCAACTCATATTACATCAATTAATTGGTACCATTTGAATTCTTAATGAATCTGTTGCTCAATTATTCCGTTCGATAAATTATAGCAAAAGTCGGGAGTTTGAACAATTTTAGATTGCAATTTTGTAATTCAAAACTATCTTCATATCAGTTTATAAAAAAAAGTTGTGGTCTTGGCTCTATTATAGAGTAATCAAATTAATTTCCTCGATGGCCTTTAGGTCGTATTACTATTTTGTAATTAATAATGTGAGGCCAGGAAAGAATAAGAACAGATCCAGCAGTTGCATAACAACTTCAACACCCTGGGAAAAGTAGAACAGCCTACAAGAATATGGTTGATTTAGAAAACCCACTAGCAGCTGAATAATCGGATTTTGGATATGGGTGACAAGAGGTGTCATAGATTTTTTAAATAGTGTTGGGTTGTAACTGCCCATAAACAATTTAGACATGAGTACTCTTTATGCATCTGGTACCATGAATACGGGCAAATGAATCAGTTTTACAACGATTCGTTTTGTTTTCTATGGTATTGCAAAAATACCATTTGAATAATGTAGCTCAAAAAGAGTACGGTTTATTTGTTTGATTGCTAACCTGCTTTGGGTTATTGTTCTCGTTTAAGTTGGATTGTTTTCTACCTAGAAATGCAACTACTATTTCTGTCTAGGTGACTGGAGATCCCAAACCGTCAATTATCTGGAAGCGTGTCAGCCAGGCAAAGATCCCGGAGTCCCGGTCCAGTTTGCTGGATGATCGCAGTCTTCAGATTACCAAGGTTCAGCTGAGTGACGCGGGGAGTTACGTCTGTCAGGCAACCAATCAGGCCGGGCGTGTGGAGGCCATTGCCGAACTGAAAGTGTCATCCAGGTAGGTTCATACAATACAGTACATCTCTCATGATGCTAATAGAACTGCTATCATTATCAATATATGTTGCGGTTGCTGTTCAAAAGGTTAAGCAGTAGGATCACTGATTAGATTTTCCCAGCATTGTAATTTATGAAAAATTTAAGTAAGCGATACAAATTTACAAGGAGAATTTTACCATTTCAACAAACCTCAGAATCTTGGCAGACCTTGACGATTCTATAAATTGTTGGTGGTATTTTCTCCCTTCAATTCAGCCCAA
>JAUYWI010102194.1:0-11460 GCA_034780595.1 Parotoplana pacifica | reverse complement strand
TTTTTCTCTACCCCTCCCCCCTGTACTTCTTTCGCCCTCCCTGTTTCCTCCCGTGCGTTCTTTTTTCCTTTTTTTCTACCCCTCCCCTTTTTTCTTCTTTTGCCCTCCTTTTTTTCCGCCACTCTCTTCTTTTTTCCTTTTTTTCTACCCCTCCGCCTTTTTCTTCTTTCCTCCCCTCCCTTCCTTTTTCCTTTTTTGCTACCCCTTCCCCCTTTCCTTCTTTCGTCCTCCCTTTTTTCCTCCTGTCTTTTTTTCTACCCCCTCCCCCTGTTTCTTCTTTTCCCACTCCCCCTTTTCTTCCTTGACCCCCTCCCTTTTTTTGAATTTCGGAGGGACACTTTCCTTCCTGAACCCCACTTGCTCATATATGGTCTCAGTGCTAAAATATTTAAGAATCTTTTGCACATTGCTTATAAATGAGCTTAGATTTAAAAGAATAGTGTGCAAGTTCGTGTAGGCAGTGTATGGTAATATTTAGGTACAGATAGCTGAATGACATCAGTTACAGCCTATGATAGAAATCCCAAAGTTTATAGGTAGGTACTTTGGTAGACAGTATCTAACTTTGAGACAACAGCAAAATAAGTATTTGACCAATAATATCTTGTTACAAGGTTGCCATAGGTATCACAGAAGATATTATGAAAAATAAGCTAGCCAATAACATTTGGTAGTAAAATATTATAAAATTCCAGTTTTAAAATATTTTCCAAGAAATTTCAGCAGAAATGTATATTTTTATGATAAATTGAAGATAATGTGCACTAAATATTTATTGAATATTCAGTTTAATTCTTTGTTTTTATTAGCATTCTTAACTATTACAAAATATTATGTGAATGCATATTATTCTTGTGAAATTCCAGAATGGCGTTTAATAAATGCAAAAAAATGTATTAAAAAGGCAGGTCAAGCCAATTTTACAGAAGCAGTGAGCATTTGTGCAGAACAAAATTCGTCATTGGTATACACAACATCTCCTAAGTAAGATGCCTTTATTATACTTCCATTTTAGCGAGCAGAAAAATATTGTTTTAATAAAACGTACACTGGAAAAATAATCCGTAAAGAAACGGACCAGTGTCCGTGAAACAAAATGCCGGCCTGGTGTCCGTTTTACGGTTTATATGGCAAGACCTATATATTTAATAGATACCTTTTCACAATGGTTTGCTCTGTCATTGTCACACCGGAAAAATAGTTAATGAATCAAAAGCTATTTATTACCTGCATTGATGAAAACACATTAAAACTAATCATATTTTTAAAGCTCATTTTGTTATTATAATTCATTCATACAATTGACCATATTGATATCGACATATGATCAAGTTTTGTTTTATGGTAGTTGCAGTGTGAGCTCCCCTATCAGCATCTTGGTGATGAGACGGAAAATCATTGTTGTTCCTCGCTTGCTTCTGTTTCAATAGCTCTAAGCTCCGATTTCAAATTGCAAATTTTCCTTAGTCTTTCTCCACCTTAGCCTTCTCCACCATTTTCAGTGCTGTTTTTGACAGATCTGTCAGTCCAGTTAGGTCAACAGGATTGAACATTATCTCGTATAATTACAAATTCTTTCAAATATAAACTGTAACACAATTTGCTCCGATACAATTAAGCAATGTTTTGTAACAGTTAACTCCCTTTATTTATTTTAGATATTTGATTAATAATATAAGATTGACCAAATAGGCTTAAAAGATGATTAGCTCTCCCAAAACAAATACCAAATATATATGAAACTAAATATGGTTCGCCATGGTTTATAGGTTGGTATGGCTTTAACTAAATATAATTAAGTAACTGGGTATTTTGGTACATGAGAGACAACAACTTTCTATTTAACTACATATACAGGCACGAAAAAACAGGGGGGCTGAAGTATCTGATAGCCCCCCAATATTTCATCTATTTACTATATTTATATTACAACGTTCTTATGGCCAACTAAACAGTGTTGATGTTATTCGTGAATTCGAAACATCAACACTGTTTATTGGCCTCCTGTGCCAATAACAGCAACGATATCACCATTCCAGACTCGAAATGTACTCATGGGATATAGACACAGATCGCTTAAAAATACAATTGCTATCGAACGTTGGTAAAATACTAACTGTCGACTTATAACAGCACTCATTTTACGAATTTTGTAGTATCATGTATTCCCTGTGTTTCATTATTTGTAATCTTCTGTGACAAATTTGTATAATTAAGCCATATAAAAAATAAATTATAATAAACCTGCATTTTTATCGCGTTTCCTATATAAAGGTACAGAAATACGATCGAAGTTTAAGACATCATTGCTAAAAGATTATTTAGATGTATGTAGGTATGTTTATAAACACGAAATCTATAAAATTAACATTTCACATACTAAATTTTATTTTGATGTGCCCTTTTGTCAAAAGTCAGCCACCCCAATAATTATTACATTGCTACGTGCCTGATATAATAGACCTTTTGTTTTTGCCTTTTGTTACCTCTAAAATCTTTAATAAATAATTTAGTTCATGTACCAAATTACCTAAGATACTTAATTAGCTACATAGTTAGAGCCAAACAAACCTAAAACAAAATCTAACCATATTTAATTTCATTTAGTTCCTGTAATTTTGACATTTGTTTTGGGAGAGCGAACCACCTTTTGGCCAATCTTGTTTCATTTATTTTTGTTTTATTCATACATTTTAATAGAAACGATAACTTTTAGTAGAAAATCTATTTTTAGACCGTTAGAAAGCCATTCGTATTTTCTCTATAAATGAGCAAAATCTGCAACTTTATTTAGTCTACATATTTTATAAGTTTAAAATTGTGTATCTCATGAACCAACCACACACTTTTTGTTGCAAACAACATCTAATTTGATTTTGTTTCAATATGCAAAAAGTCAGTTAAATCGCTGAAATTTTGTTGTATACTACTAACACATACTAGTTTCTAAACGATTGCTAAGGTATATTAACATAACTAAAACATTTTTATAATTTCATTGAAATCGGTTAAAATTTAGGTATCATCATCGGTGCTAAAGAAAGAAGAAGAACAAATTTAGAAAAATGGCTAACTTTAGGCATTCATAGTTCATTAAACTATTAAACCGATTTCTATGAAATTTCCACTCGTTGTTAACATCGTAAAATACAATCTATTGATCGAATTTGGTTATTCTAGTTTCTAAATTGTACAAGCCATAGTTGTCAAAATTTGGTCTATTTACAGAAGTCCTAAAATACACTAGATCAAATAAATAAATAGATAACTATTTATCCATTTTAAGTGGTTAACATGAGATAACATAGGTGTGATAGCACACAATTTTTTAAACTAAACTCAATACTAAAAGTAATTTATTTATTCGTATTAACGGTTAAAGCCTACTGTGGGGTACACATGTACCCAAGCTGTATTTGGAATAATGTCTAACAAGCTGTGAAGTAGATTGGAAACTGCCCTTCCGTGACTTTTATTATTTTATTAGGTACTTTTAATAGGTATTATTGTCACTGCAATATATTTAGCCATAATTTCGTACGGTGAGTCTTTATGATAAAGCCTTATGACAAAGGCTTTACATAGTAAAAAAATGGAGCAGGCTTTAACCGTTAAAGAAAATGGACATACTAAAAAAAGGTCAAAGATTTTGCTACAGGAAAGATCAGTTTTGATTTACCAACTTTGATAAATGTTTATTCAGTCAAGATTATCTCTATAAAAAAGTGAAATCAACGGCAAATAGCAACAAACCAGAAGGATATTTTTGATCTCAATATTACTTTTATAACTGATTGTATAAAACTGACGGCTTAACTAAGAAAAAATGATTGAATTTGAGAGTTTATGGTCTTGTGACTTCTCATATTTCAATTTGGATTTACTTAATCTTTTATTCTCTGTTTTGAAGATCTCAATATTTTTAACTGACGAATGAATTATATATTAAATGTAACCTTCTTTTTAAAATCTTATACTACTGCACATGATACTAAGCTGTATATTATTATTAATTTCCTCTTATTTTTCATCATTAAAAATACATCGTTTTTGTTTATAGGTAAATGGACGCTATGGGGTTCAACTTCTTGGGGCGGTGAGAAATGTGGCAAAAAACATTCACCTGGAGTATATTCTTCACTTCTATTTTATCGAAGTTGGATTAATAAATATTTTAAATAACAGTTTGACTTTTAAAGCCGATGTACTGTATAGCTCTATTTAAAGATACTTAATAACTTTCAGGTATATCCCTGATATCCTTAATTTTGCTATTGTCTAATGATCATAGGTAATTTGTAATATCGTTCAACTCTAAAATATTTGTTGTTCATTAAGAGAACCAAAATTGAATTTCTAGAAAACCGGTAGAAAATTATTTTATTTGGTATTTCTATAAAAAATTAAAAATATTTTTAGTATTCAAGAAAGACAATAATTTCCACAATTTGTCTTATTCCTCTCCGTTCCTTGTGAAGCCTAAGACCGCTACAGTTATCTTCCACCGCCTTCTGTTCTTAGCTTGAGTGTTGGCAGTTTTGCAGGCTAAGCTGAGTTCACGTAGTTCGTTGAGTAGGCTTCTCCTCCATGTCTGTTTTGGACGCCCTGCGGGTTCCACTTCAGTGCTTGTCTTGTGACATTGGAGTGTGGCCGACCTATCACCATTTTCTTCGTCTGACCTGGATGGCCATCGGCTATTAACTTGCCCTTGTCCACAGCTGGATGGTTGCCACATATTCAATGTTTCTGAATATGAATTTTCCAAACTACAGTTTTATGTGAATTTATATAAGGTCCAATATTAATTTTGAGAAATCTAATATCCAAAATATATGCTGAAAAATTAAAATTGAATTTGTATTGCACCTATTGTTAATAAATTAAGTACAGCTATACATTTCTTATAAAAATGTATTTAAAATAAGTTTGTCAACTTATCAATAAAAAGCTTATTTTGTAATACAATCGAAAATATTTTAACCTTTTTGGTTTGCAAAATTATAAATTATTCTGTTCACATTCAATATTTAATTTTATGATTATCTGAATGAAAATATTAGCTTCAGTACCTGGTTGAACAGTATAATTTAAGAAGCTTATATGGCACATAATAATTTCTATTTTGTCTACTGAAAAGCAATGTAATTACGAATTACGTATATCTGACTTGTGCAATCCAATTTGCCGTACATTTACACTCGTGTTTTATTTCAATCGATACTTGGTTCCACAGCAATACCGCGAAGCTCTTGTCCTACTTTTTTGCTTTGAGATTATTTCTGCAAAATATTTCCCATACGGTATCAGCTTTCTGTCCTTTTTCACCCTCGATGCTTACTGATAGGTTCATATAATATATTCTCTCAATTTCTGACTTGTCAAATCTTGTGTCCATGACGGTACGCTGATGACCAGATGAAATCAGTAAATCAAAACTTTCTTCTCGGCAGAGCTTACAAGATAGGTACCTCGTTGTGTTTGTGTGTTTAGTATTACCAGTATTCTTTCAATTTCGATTTTAACTACTGTTCAATTTACAGTAGTCAGAAAATAAAGCACACATCAATAAAGCCAGTGAGAAGCTTTGGGTTTATAGTTTGAATAAACAAAATTTGAAGTGAATATTTAAAACAAAAACTTTCGGCACTTCATATTTACAATCGATTGTGTATACATAATAATATTGTCATTGTGGTGAATCATATTTATTTCCATTTGTGGATCTGGATTTATTTATTGATTTTACATTGAAAATTCACACAAATAAGATTATTTCACAATAGTTCAACAATGTCAGAAAATGTCAGCTCGGGATCATCCGATTCTTGTGATTTTGGTGAAAGTAATCCTTCCACAACAGCCATTTCGACGGTCGCAGTTCAGGCCGGTGGAGCACGCATTGTATTAGCCATTTTAAAAGTGAGTTTCAATGTGTACTTCGCAGTATTGTTTATCCCACAATAAACACAATATTCACAGTGCAATGGCGCAATTAGAAAATTATGAAAGAAAAGGTCTAAAGTTGTCGGATAATAATTTTGTTTACTTTTAAAGTTTTTAAACTAATAGGTATATAATATCGCGGTTTCTAGTAGTCTTATGTTCTGGATACATTCATATAATAAACCAAGACAAATGATTCCATATATTTGAGTCATTTATCTTGATAAATGTACCAAATTTAACAGTAATACTTTCAAGTTGGATAGGTCCAGACACCTATCTTCATTTTCAAATGGTTTGTCGTATATGCTGTTATAGAAAGAAACCTACAGAAACACTTATAAAAGTCAAATGTAATTAATTTGGCCTATTTTGGTGAATATAATACATTTAAGTACAAAAATTAGCTATTAAAGACTTGCATAAAATCTTAGCAGCTATAGGATATGCATTGTAATTTGGATCTAAACAGATGGGACATACATATAATATGGAACTTAGGTAGATATAGGACATGCTAATACGGAACATAAGCAAATATGGGACATGCATATAATATGGAACGTAGGCAGATATGATAATACCTTTTAGTATGGGCCATGCTTATAATTATGGTACCTGGCTAGACATCGGATTGTAAATAATGCTTTGAAGATTATTTTTGAACCTTAAATGAATTTTTGGAGGATCACTCCCCTTACCCTCCGTTAGTTAAGAATGTAAGTCAGGAACGTAGGTGTATGTATTAAATGTATTAGGAAATTAAAAATTATTAAAAAGTTATTAGATAACTTCAAATACGTGGTATAGATTTTAATAAGAATTAATTAGTGGTATTTTAAAAGGTTTCTTTTTGACAACGTATTTTGATAAATTAAAAATTTGAGAATTTAAAATAGAAAACTACACTTCTACTCAGTCTACAGCTCATAGTAAAGTATCACCATTTTATTAATTTCATAGTCAAAATTGGTTTAGTATTCTCAGGAGGAATGTTCTTGAATAATCTCCATCTGAAACACTAAAATATATTATTTTTTGTTTAAGTACCTAATGGTATTTCTATTAACCATATTTAGCCTGCCGTGTGCCTCAGCAACACATCCTACCTGTTTTGGTTGTTATTTATGTTACATTAAATTATTTTAAACAGATATTTTATGACTTTACCTCTTTAAAGATTACGCTTATTTTGATCATGAAATCAGTTGGAAAATTGTAATGATAACTGCTAGGGGCCGATGACGTCATCAAGTCTATAAATTAAAGTTTCCCCGATTGACTTCATATTTGGTGGTCCACATAGGCACTCAGAAACAAATTGAGTGGAGTGGTCCAAAAATGTATATCTTTTCATCAAGCGCCCGAGTTGGCCTGAAGTGTGCCGCAGCTGCACTGTCATCTGTCCAACTAATTGCATCAATTTTGATTATGAAATCAGTTAGAAATTAATAAATAGTAACTGTTACAACATGCAGCATAAGAAAATTTATGTGTAAAACAATATTTATGTACACCTAGATCTATATAAAAATATAAATATACAGTAAAAGTTCTGATAAACGAAAATAGATAAAAATACTGTAAATCGGCATGTAGGAAATAAGTTTACAGAAAATATGACGTAAAGTTACAGGTTTCAATGGCCAAACATACATATATATAGTCATCAATAAAAACTGAAAAAGAGGGGTATACTATCACATGTCAGTTTATAATGGTATAAAAATAGTTAGTCTGACGTGTCAAAGCAGCACAATCGATTTAAACAATCTTTTTTTGTGTTATATTATATTGATAATAAAGAATTTGTAGGCAAATCCTTGTTTGTTTAAGAAGCTTGACACATGTTTCATATTTACAAAAATAAATACAAAAAATAATAATTGTTGGTTCCTAAAGTACGTAACTGAGTGAACTGGAACTTTTAATATTACCAAACATCTTTTATAATATTCAGTAAGAATAATACACTGATTGAATACATAAATTTTTATTGAAATTTAATCGCCAGAATGTTTATGAAAAATGCATACACAAACCGGTATAAATTTTGCAATAATATTAAATTCAATTTAGTTAAACCTTGTGCCTAAATTCATCATTTAAAATGTATTTACCATCAATAGACAAAATGTGTTATGTATCTTTGGCCATAGACATTGAACGGCTGGCTGGCCACATAGAGCTAGTATTAGATCCTATAGAAATTTGATTTAGCCAAATTCTCAATTGCAGTTAATAGTATTTTGTCGCAAAATTTATGCCATTGAGATAATTAATAAAATTGACTACAAAATGTCTATATATAAAAGCTAACGTACGTAACATGGAATTCTAACGTACATAACACATTATAAAATGTCAAAAATAATTAAAAATTAAATGTATAACATAATGTATGTAGGTTCAAAATATTAATATTTACTTACATCATTAATGTATTGTTTTCTGTTCTGGAGCCATTACCCGATTATACATGTCATTTTTGTCAAAAAATACTATCTCTTTTTGACCTGAATGCGGCTCTAATCAGCCCAATAACTTATTTTTAGATTCTTAAGAAATATGTTGATCTTTTTAAAGCTATTTTTAAAGCAATCTTTTTAAAGCAATTTACCAGACTTCCTGTATAGGAATTATTAGGGGACCTCCAACGCCTTAGAGAAAGCTTGGTCAGAGAATATAAAATTGTTTTTAGAATTGCAATATGAGATATTGAGTTGATTGGTGCTAGATGCTGGCTTTAAAGAGCACTCAACTAACTTCAAAGTATCTAAAGTCCCCAAAGCCAAAATATGAGTCCAAACCAGCACAACATCCATCTTTTGTATTCTAAAAACAAATTTGTATCCTTTTAATTCCATTTGTTTGCCAAGCTTCCTCTAAGACGTTCTGAGAGCTTAGTAACCCAATATACATAGTGCTAGTAGAAGGATAGCAAATTGTGTTTATAACATAACTATGAAATATTGAACGATTGAAGCACTATTCTGGTCTCAAGAATATCTATGGATAAAATACGGTACACAGTCATAAAGTTATAACATCCGTAACATATCATTATGACCTATATAACTTCTATCTTTATCAATTTTGCTGTGTTCAAAGCACCAATTTTTTTTTCATTTCAAACTTTGGTGCAAAACTTTTTACTATTTTTCTAACATACGTAACATTCCAAAAATACGATTATGTATTCATATTTTAAACTGAATGCATAATATATCAATAAAATATTGTGGTTCAAATGTTTCCTATCTATATTTTCAATATAAACATAAAATTTAATGACCGAATATAAATTTAACAGTTAACTATACTGTATATATTAAGTATTTATAAATCATCAAATCATCGGAATTTTCCACTGATATAACTTAGATTTGAAATTTGTTATTTAAAATTTAAAAAAAGTTTAAAATGTTGTCTGTTGAAAAAATCAATTTATTTAAAGTTTCATTGTCCCTCAAATGAGATACTTTGGTCTATGGAATGACCCATTTGTTTTTGTTGCTGTTCGTTACCTAAATTATTTTAAACTAATTTTTTGTAAATGTTTCTCAATTCTATTATTATTTAACTTTAAGATCGATCTTTTTATTTTTGCTCAATCTCAGTTTTTTAGAGTTACCAACCATGAACCACTTTTACCAAAGAATAACTGCAGGAATAAAATTACTTTAAAGAACTTAAGCCTAGAGCATGGGAGTCACTGCTACTAAATGTCCATAACTGTTGTCTGGAGCAATACATATTTATTACTATTTTTCTTACGATACTTAAGGACCTGGTTTGACATAGCAGTTGCTAATTTAAAGAAATTCTATCCGGTAAATATTTTTTAAAGTCTTGTTTTGTTAAAAATGCGATATGTGAAGTAAATGGAATGATGTTTAAAATGAAATAAAAGGAGTTTCAAATCCGTTAAAGCTGCTTGATGGGATATTCCAATAAATTTATGTTTGGACAGTCACATGAATCTTTACGTTTTATTATTCACTGATCATCAATGGAAAATGAAAATATTATTTTTGTCCTTTAATATTATTCTTGCAAATATATTATATGACTGGGTGGACTGAAACACATACATATCACGCAGACTATAGGAAAACCCCTCAAATGTTTCACAAAACAACCTACATTTTGAGTATTCAAAAAGTACTATCAAAAAATGGTCAAATTTGGAACTACCTCCTCTCTTTCCGATTATTGTACGGAATTGAGTTGCGCTGTTACCATCCCACTAAGTTCGACCACGGCGCATCTAAATAACAGGATCATTAAAATTGTTGTAAAAAAACACCCCATACAAAGCAAAAAATTGAAAATTAGAATCAGAAAATTATTTTTTTAAATAATTTCAAACGAATTAGCAATCTCTTATGAATTTAAACCCATATTTATAACATCACAGTTTCTGAAAGGAAACTTTTTAACATGGGCCAGCTTATACTTTTTATGGAGATACAGAAAAAGTGGGTTCAACTGACCGACGGATCATCAACAGAATTAAAAAAATGGTATCTACCTATTTATGATACGTATTTTTAAACCATCGATGATATAATGTAATCACCACATGACTGCTACTTTCACTGTTAAATTATATTAAAATAAGTCGATATATAAAATATAGGTATGACACCCCGCCTGAACTTGCCTCCGGGGTATGGGGGCGTAATCGGCAATATACAATTTGGATCATGGGTGCAAAGGATGTCAAGGTTCTAAGAATGTGCAAAAAGAGGGTCACTGAATCAGTTTTACATTGTGTAGTTCAGTTTTTACAAAAAACATTTTCTGTTTTTATCATAATTTTAGTCATCGTTGATGTTAAAATTTAATTTGATTTCATTGGATGTCATAAATCATCATCTTCTTCTGGTATTTCCCACATTTAGGTGCGGATCCTTTTCCTCCACTTCTTGCTGTCCATTACATCATCCTTTCGGACTCACACCTCCATATCTTCATGGATGCAGTCTTCTCATTTCTTTTTGTTGGAGCATTTTGTCATAGGATCACCTGAGCCAGTGTGTAGTACATCCTCTCCAGAGGTCATGTACACATTCTCCCTCTGAGGAAAGTGGGAACCATTGATGGTTTCAATCGAACAATTGGTCCTTGTATTGTAAGTTTGACCGCATTGATTTACGGATTTTGATTTCGGATATACTAGATGGTATTTTCAATCACCGAGATTGACTGGCTATCTTATCATGCTTCAGCTTGGGTGTAGAACAAGATACACATGATTACATATCTAAACCTACGGTATATTAGGATATGACAAGAAAGGTCACTTTTCGGACTGCTGTCATTTGAAAACTATATCACATTTTGATGAAATTCTTTTTTTATCGTGTAGGACCGCCGACACTTAAGAGGTAGGACAACTTTCAACTTCATAACTATTACAGACGGTTAGATATACAAGTTCGAAAATCCCGAAAATTCTTCTTCTTATTATTATTATTCTTCTTCAGACCCAATAACTACCCGTAAACTTTA
>JAUYWI010102193.1:0-22487 GCA_034780595.1 Parotoplana pacifica | reverse complement strand
CCGACCGCCCCCAGCGCCAATACAAAAGCAACACTCAGTGACTGACTCCAGCCGGAAACCTGAGAGTGAAAGACTTTGTGATGAAATAGACAACTTGTTTTTCAAAGATATGTTGTGAACTTTATTACATTTAGATATCAAGTATCAAACTGTAATGATGAACACATTATCTAAACCCAAAAGATATTGTATGGTTACTGAATGTAAGTTGGAAATTCTTATCAGAAGATGAATCTACAGACTGAGATAACGAATTCGATGAAACTCAAATAAATCATTTAGTGTGTCTTTAAATTTTGGGGGTAGGTACACCAGTTATAATTAATTAGGTTGGCTGTTGTAGATGCAATTAAGATCAAATTAAGAGAAAATAATATGAACTTGTTTTTTCTTGCGTGTGTCTAATAATAAAACAATAGATCCCCTGATCTGTTTCTTCTGTATCTATTGTCTTCTGCCATCATGTCAATAAAGGCCGGGGTTTATGTCTTACATTTATCAAACCTTGATCATGCCAACTGGTCGCCTTATTTTTACACGGATCCATGTTTGAGCTTTCATCTAGCTGGATTAACTAAGATAATTTATTTAGCACTGTAAGCACCTATCCTGACTACATTATTGTAAATAATAGAAAACTACTGTAATTATTTTTTTCTTTTTGGTAATAAAATATAGCTTGATATTTGAGATTTATTTTCTTAGAATATTCTACAGAAGGGCAACACGATTCTTCGTGGCATATTCTATCTATAATAAGATATTTGAATAGATAAATAAATCAATAGCATTAATAAGTAATCATTCTAATTATTTCCATAATAATAAAAAATATTCTCTTCTTAATATAAAATATAATTAATATGATCGTTCCTTGTTTTACTCGGAAGACAAGATCCAGAATTTATACCTACCTGTATCAAATTTATTCATTAAATTATAATTATAGCGTAGCCAAATTTTGTTCATTTGTAAATAGCATTTTTTGCAAGCCCAACCTTATAATTATGTATCTATTTGAGTATATATTCTTGTGATAAATGTATTATTTACACATGTATCTATACAACACTAAGATAATATATTTACTTATATTTAATTTTCAGTATATTTATTTCTTAATGTGAAATAATTGCCAAAAATACATTTCCGACCACTATCACACAATTTTTATTAATTATAAAAATAAAGTTTTCTATGAAAAGTGTAAATGTTTTCAAATATTTCTAATTCTGACAACATAAATTTGTTGTCTGATATAGTTGCCGTGCCATAGTTTTTAGTCTCATTTTTATTTGATCGGCGTCGGTTATTTAGGCTTGCTGTTTTATTAGCGGCATTGATATCTAATATTTTTGTAAAAAGCAAATCAAAACATGTTCCTTAATTGTTGTTAACAGTTGTCTTTACTTAACCTACCAAGCAGGCTCTGATCCAGATAAAATTCTCTTGTAATATCTACAATTGTAATTTGTGACAGACAACAGCCAAGAAACAATATTTGACATTTAAAAGAAATCGGTTTATTTTCTAAATCCTGTCAGATCAGGTTGTATTGCTGGCGACATGTTTATTCAGTTGGTGCAATCATGTCAAATTAATTAATTATTGTAACATTTACTAATACATAACTTCAAGATCAGTGTATGTACCAGAAACATAGTATGTATATAGATAGGTGTATAATGTATTGACTTGTACATACTAAACAGTGAGGGTTTTTATAAGTATGAACGAATTCTACAGTACCTATCTAATTTGTTACTGTATAACAAATGTACCATAATTATACAACATATCTTTTGAATCATTCCCTCATCCCAAATGAGATTAACAAATGACCCTCTTTGATCTACCTTACACCACTACCACCAGTCACCATGTGGTTACTTGGACACTATATTTAACCCTCTTTTTTGGCGCATTTATACGAAAATGTGATTTTGTAAAAACGACGACGGAAACCTTATTATTATACCATGTTAATATGTACTTGTTGTAACACATATTTAATTCCGTACTATTATTACTCTTTCTTTATATTATATCTATTTGTACTAAAATAATTCAACATGCCTAAATAACAAATGACATTTTAGAATTTAACTTATAAAAGACAGTAAAATATGATCACAAATTATTATTTGACTATTATGATGTATTCATATATTTGATTTTCTTAAATTTGATCGTATTGAACAGTAGGCATTTACCATTTACATAATTTGAGACTATATAAAGTACTACTAATAAGCATTTCTCTAAATGCTAATTTAAATATACAAATACAACACTTTATATTTCAATAATGTTTTGATTTTATTTGTATCTCCGTAGGTGAGTTCAGTCATTTTAATCCATGTCCTTTTCCAAAAATTATAAAAAAGAATTCGACTAACAAAAAAAGGAAAAATAATTGATGGCAAACAATATCGGTTTCTATTGATCAATGATTTCCATTACTATTAAGATGTTTTACCCAAAATAAACTGTATTGGCAGACCAACTGGCTCAATCATGTTATCTCAAGAAAATCATTTTAATAAATCTGCGGTGTCTCCAAAATTCTGCTATCTGAAAAAAATAATTTGAAAAAATGTTTTTCTTGAGAAAACAATTGTTTTGTATTCTCGAAAAAATAGAGATCAGTTTCTTGAGATAATAATTGTTAACTCATGAAACCAGTTGTTTTCTTGAAATTAGTTTGTAGTGTGTAAAATGTCATTTATCTCATATAGTTTGTAAATTTTCTCATATAAATTATTTCACTACCAGCAAATAGAAAAGTAGTATAGATATCAAATGGATAATGTTAGTGGGCGCAAATAGAGATATTTACATTTCTACAGTCTCAACGAGTAAAATTCTTAAATTAGACAAATTTGTAGGTACATAAAAAATCGTTACGTAAATTCCTGCAGGAAAAATTGTATAGAAAAAAAAGCATATAGATTTATTCGTATAAATGAAAGTTTGTATTTTAATGACATAGTATTATTCATCTGTAAAATCTTTGTTACTTATTTGTAAAAAAATATTCGTACAGATTGGTGATACATGATACAATGTCTTTAAAGTGGAGTGCACATTGTGTAGAGAGAAAATTATCGACTGAAATTCAATATGTATAGGAATAAATACACGAATTACCTATCACGAATTTTTATCTATGGCTACGCAATATTTTTACCAATTTTTTTTATATACGAGCAATTATATGAGTATAGGTATGCATTTTTATATTTATAAAAAATATAGTTGTTCGCATATAATGTATTCTTCAATAGTTTATCTACCAATAATGCAGCTGCTCTTTCGGTACAAGATACCAGACAAACGTTCTAGAAAACGTTCGAAAATACGGTATGGAATTACCACTCTGAATAGGTCAACAAAATGTGGTGAAATCAACCATGTCAACTCTAAAAATGCATAAGTTGTCTATAAATTATGTAAAACCTACCCGTAGCTGGCATAAAGAAAAGAAGAGTCGGACAAGAAATGTGGGGGCCCTATTGCGCAGAACAAAGTGCGGCTGTCCCAGACTGAATTAGGTAACATTTTTAAAGTTTGGATTTCACTGATAAACCAAAGTTGAACAATTTATTGAAAAACAATGAAAACAAAGCTGGTGCTTCTCACGTACAAGGATTGCACAGACGACTTGAATCTGGAATGACATTCAACTCATAAAAAAGTATTGAAACATATACAGGGTGTTTTTACACGGCGTTTTTACGTCCCGTGCATGGTTTGGGCTACTAGGTCCTCTAAGCACTCAGGAACAAAGCCATAAATATTTTCATCCGCCAATATTTTTTTCATTTTCTGTCGCTGCATCTTTCCAAATTTGTGTGCAAATCATCCCCACATGGAAAGTATAAATACCAAAAGTTGTACTTGGGACTTATGACCCAACTTGTTATAAGCAAGGAAATAATTCTCTGTAGAGGTACCATCATAGAGTAAGTAGGTGGACACAGAGGTCCAACTCCACAAAAACTAATGCATGCAGTTAATTTTTTGAGAAATATATACTAAATCAACATTGTATATTTCAAATCTTGTATTAAATTTGCACTCTATGGGTACCATAGTCAACACAGGAGCAAACGGCCGTGATAAAGTTCTTTTCGTGTCAACATTTATCTGATATTCTTTTAAAACAACTACAAAATTTGATGTACCTATAGTTGGAGCATAAACAAAGTTAGTATGTATGGAAACAAAAACTCCCAAACTAAAATCAAATAACGGCCCCGCATGGATTTTTCATGGACCACATATAAGGCATCTATGGGTCAGTAAGACGCTTTCTCACTATTTTACCACTGTTTATACAAATAACACCAAAAGCATTCCTTGTCTAGATCTTTATTATCTCTCAATTGATTAAATCAGGAAAATTAATGAAGTTCGGAACGCATTATTTTGTAAATAACATGTACCATTTTAATTTTTGATTTAACTTTTTTTTCTTCCAGTAGCGGCACCCCGAGAAAATCTATCCCCATATCTAGACATCGAGTAATGTCATCACAGTATCTAAGAGCCCTTTTCCTGTGATCCGCGAATTATGTGCTATTCTGCAATTTCTACTTTTTATTAGTATCAGTACCCCGCGATCAACATGGGAGACAACACACATTAATCAATGGAGACAACCTCTTCATGGTCCTGGGCTAAGACCGGCTCCCTTGGGAACACTTGAACACTTATCAGGCGGGTTGGTGGTAGGTTGACTAGTCGCTAAGCACTTCCAGGACCCTATCCACCAAGTAACTTAAAGTGAGTCACCTCCCGATCCATAGTTCAGCGCGCTACCCATTCGGTTACAGGCTGCTCATTTGATTTATTTTCAAAACAAGGTTATTTGTTATTTTACATAAATATGAAGTAAGTACCTACTTAATTTTACAACGAATAAGTAATTGATTATGAGGTTGACGGCAGGCCTCTAAGACTCTTTTTGAGGTAGGATAGTGCACTCAAACCTAACAACTTTGAAAACAAAGTAACATAAGGAAAACTTCGGTTTTTACTTAATATTGTACATCATATTTAACTATTACGTACTAAAAGATCACATGTTGCCATTAGCTCATATGTTGCCAGCTTCTACAGAAAATTATAATTTTTGAAGCTACTTTTTAAGTATCAATTGTGCATATTAAAAAGTTTGACATTTTCATTTGATTTTACTATAACGGTTGCCAAATAAATGTAACAAGAATTACGTATATTTCTTTTTCAAAATTAAAATTTCTTGTGCCAGAGTAAGTTAGTATTTTATGCACACGTTCTATATATTTCAATGATATGTAATAATAAAATTAACTATTTCTTTTAATCGCTATGTAAATAAACAGCACTTCTAGATTTGACATGTAAAAAATTTCTTGGCCGTATTTATCGATGGCCACTTACAAATATGATATGAATCATCCGAAATTAGATTATCTTAAAAGTTTTGTCAGTAAAAAAGATCCTAAAGAAGATTATAGAGTATTATGTAGCATAGGAAGTGGGACTTATGGCGAAGTCTACAAGGTAAAGATAGTTTTTACAGCATTTTTTAAAACATAGTAATATTTCAACACTTTTTGGGGTCTAAAACAATGTTTATTTAATTGACTAGTATAACTATATATTTACTTTTACATAACAAAAATCATTTACACGTTATATGTAGTTTTTTACATAATGTCATTGATATTGAAAATATAATTGATCTTGATTACCATGATAGGCATAGAAGAAGTGCCAACCAATTGTGAATTGGTCCAACCAAATATAAATTTATGATCAACCCAAGTAATATAATTTACACTTCTAAGGAATGGATAAAGAAGAATTCTGTTAGCATTAAGGCACAGGAAGCTACATAGCAAGTTGCTTTTTTAATTAATGAGTTTTCTATTACATGGAAAATAGTATTATTACTTTATGCCAAAAACTGACCCTAAAGATAGTACCATGGATTTGACAAAACAATAGCACTATTATTGCCCAATTCTTATAGTTTTAATATGCTAATAAATATTATTTATTGATAATTTGTCATGTAATTAATGGAAAATTTACATTTACAATTAGTACAATGCAATTCTTACAATTTTAATATGCTAATATTATTTGGTAATAATTTGTCACATAATAGAAAATTCACAATTATAACAATGCAACTTGCCATGTAATAGTCAGTGTTTAGTATTAAAATAGTTTGCAAATGAAATTGACAATTCATCTTGACATAAATTACTGTTCAGTAAAAATGAGATAGAAAAGGTAAACATGAATTCAAAGTCAGTTATTAGGCAGGTTCAATTCTATGGTATCAACTTTCTCTATCCTTCTTGGTTTGCTGTCTAGTCCTTCAATTTTCTATAGGTGCTTGGTTTGAATTCTTCTAATATTCCTTTTTTGGTTTTCCTTTTCCATGTTTCCCCAGAAATCAACCTTCCAGAATTGCTTTGACCATTCCTTTTACACATTTTGCATTTTTTTTAAATTTGTTGGAGTGGAGTACTTCTTGATTTGTCTTCATGTTTTTCCATGTTAGTGGTTGTATTCTTCACCCCTATAAAATTTTAAAGGAGTACATTCAAAACTTTCATTTAGTTAAAACAAATAAAAATGAGTCAACTATCACTACTAATTAAACCACCTAGATGATGATAAGCAGCTGATCCAGACTTATATTTTAGGGAAGGCACAATCCCAGAAGGTGATCAATGTTACATTTCATTATTTGCTATAGGTACCTATAAATGATTGGAAATAAATAGAACCCTACAAAACCAATCTTTACAGGGTCATCATCAGTGTCCAGTAAAATTATCTAGATGGCAAACAAGGAGTCAGGGACTAGTATACAATGCTAATGGGTCCATGGGTCTTGGCTCAGATTTTTATTTTGAAAAGTAGGTGCAATTTTGCCTGAATGTATCATTGCAATACCTAGACAGAGGCTAATAAGAGATTCAACTATCATTTATACTGTAAAAATTTTAAAACATAAATTTAAAATTATTTTTCTATGTATCTAACTGACAATTTCTTCCAGACATACAAAAAACAAACATTCAACTTTATTTTTATGAAGAATTTCAATTTGATTGAAAGTAATATGTAAAGAATCTTAAGACCAACATATTTGAACCTAATCTATATATACAATTTTATCAAATATATTTTCCTGACATTTTCCTGACATATTTAAAATGTCAATTAACACTAGAAAAGCAAGGCAGTCATTTTGACCACAAATCTATATATTAATTATGATATTATTACCATTTCTCTTTATTTATAAAGGGTGGAATTTTTCATGACATCTATTGTGTTATGTTAGTGCTCACATTACTATATTATAAAATTAAAACATATTATTGAAGCAAACATACAAAATTAAAAATAATAAATCAAAATTTTTACAGGCTTTTGATAGTACTAACACCATAGAATTGAATAAGTATACCAAAAGATGCTTCATTATAAAACAACAACTTTTCAAGATCAAATAAAAACTATACATATAATCATGTATATCTTGTTCTATACCCAAGCTGAATCATGGTAAGATGGTCAGTCAAACTTGGTGATTGAAAGTTCATCCAAAAACAAAATCAAAAACCGTAAAACAATCCAGTCAGAAATGAAAAAAAATTATTTAAATGTGAAACAATAACAAGAAATATGGTACAAGACTTTGGACCCCAGCAATGAGTTTAAACTAGTGTTATGTATACACAACCATCATTCTTCCCATAATCTAGTTATTATTAAATTATAAAAGACTAAATAGGCACTAGTTGAATTAAAAGGTAGATCAAAGTCAACTTTTAAGATGATAGAATCATTACATTTATTAAAATTTGTATATTTTTTATGTAAGAAATGTATTGGCCACTGTTGATTGAAGAGCTAATTTATCAAAGAATGTTAGTATGTACAACTACATTACTACAGTTTTTGGTAAGTCTAACAGAACTAGTATTACTAAATCTGTTGATTAAAATAGTTAATGTTCTGGAAAAGTTGATAATATTATAAGTGATAGAATGTTGTGTAACAATTTGACAATTATTACAAAATCTATCATTATTAGTTTGGTGAAAAAATATATTACTGTAAATATCATGAATTTGTTTGATGATGTAATTAAAATGTTCATCACTAGCTAAAAAAGAACAACTATTGAAGCAAATGTATGTAGTTTTAGAAAGACCATTAAAATTAATAACAGTCAATACTGTTATTACTAATGCTTTTTAAAGAAATTTCCATGAACATTTTATTGATCCAAAGAAATCATCATAAGATTTTATTAAACTAATAACATTCTTGATAATACATAACCTGATAGAATTATCTGAACTATTATTAATCTTAGTATGAAGAGAAATAAATTCATTAGTGGAATTTAATTAACCATTGATATTTATATGTTTGGATTAAACTATTTAAATAACAAATATTATCTAAATTATGCAAACCTTTTGCAGAATTGTGACAAAAGGAACTATTTATAGTGTCAGAATTAACAGAATTGCTAGCATCAGAATTAAGAGGAATAGTATAATGAAAAAAATGGATAAATTCAGAATTACTCTTATGTTAGAATTTGGAATATTAGATTATAACATGTTATACATCTTCTTCTTTATTTCTGGAAGCCATTGGACTGACTACCATCTGTAGATGATCATAGTGACAAGAGCCCTTAAACCTGTGATCAAGTATAGTGTGTGCATTTTGCAAGCTACACATGGTGTAGCCAGTACCCATTAGACACCATGGAGTGCACATATTGACCAGCAATGGCAACCTCCTCATGGACCTTGGGCTAAAACCAACTTCCAGGGGACACCTTAACCATTTATCAGGCATATCAGAAGTGGGTTGTTTAGTCTCTGAGCACTTTCAAAATGCTATCCACCAAGTAATGTAATGTGTGCCATGACTGGGTACCTCTCAAACTGTAGTTCAGCATGCTACTCACTTGGCTACCAGCTGCTCTACATATTATACATAGAGAGGTGAAGTGGTCAATTTGACTGCAAATTAGAAGGATGGACTTGGATATAACTTGTGGTAATTGTATGATTCAACTTAATTATTTATAGAAGTCATATAAATTGCTTTACAATTGATACAGTCACTGCATATCATTTACAATTGAGTCATTTGGTTGTTTAGTTCCCAGTTGCTCACATGAGTTATATACACCCACTTATCTAACTATGTAGGTATTCTTTACATATTTTACCTTTGGACAGATGCTTATTTCCTGAGGTCTTCATTTTGGGAATCATTTCAGAACATCCTGACTTGTTCAGAGAACTGAGTACAAAGAAGACAGCTTTGATTCTTACCTATTAGCCTTGTAACCAGTTCCAGATCTACCAGCTACAATGCCTTGATCAAGTAAATTAGAAGTAGTTTCTTGACATTTTTTCAGAGACCTTCTGGTCCCATTCTATAACCATGACTGTATACAAATGAAACCCTTTAGTAGCAAAAACAGTAAATTATGAAGATCTGATATTCATAAAATTTGCAAATATATTAGAGGGAGGACATATAGATGCCTACTCCTGACAGCCTCAGCCTTGTCATTATTATCCAGAACAAGCTAACATCTACATATTTATCTGCCATTATTGCAAGCCATGTATTTTCTTTAACTTCAGAAATCAAATTGTGAAGTATGATATTTGAAGTGATTGTTAATCAATCATTTTGAATTGTGTGTCATATAAGAGTCTTGCTTTTTGGAATCCAATCAAAGTGATGGTCATCTTGAGCACATAAAGACTTAAGTTGCATCTTTCTCACTTATTGCCTTGAAAAACAAGTCCCTGAAAGCTTAAAAAATATTTTTGATTATCTTAATGAGCATTTCCCTATTAATTTTTTTCTTGCTAATGCTTTTAACACAGTGTATTACCAATATATTTGAGTTGTTCTGGAATAATATGGCTCTCTGCAGCTTCACAATGACACATTGATGTCTGATGAGCTTCAAAATTATTAGTAGCTTTTTCCCAATTATTACTTTGCTCACTCAGAAATTGATGAGACTAAGTAATTTTATCAAAACATTATTGGGTACAACATGAACTTCCTGAATTTATGATAACTTGAGACAATAGTCTATTAAATTAAATTCTCAGATTTTATTGTTGATTCCTCTGGCCCAATGCAAAGCTGTGCAGTTTGAACCTTAAGATGGTCATGTCACTGAAAGAGCTTTTTAGCAAACTCAATTTTCATCTAACTGAATAAAAACCAATCACACAGGTTCAGGTCAGGACTGTAGGGACTTTGGTAGGCAAGAGTTATATCCCATGATTCGAGGTAGTTTTTTACATGGACATTATTCCATTGCCAAAACAATTTGAGCATTTTTACCCAGCCAACACTGATTCTTGAATTTGGAAGGTTGTCATCTTAAATAAAACCAGGTTCCATCCTGCATAGCTAGCTTATTGCAAAACAAATCTGTTCCTTTAAAAGAAGACACCTGGTTTGTTTTATTTTACTGAGTATACTCAAAGCAATTTATGTTGATTGTTAAGTTCATGAAGAACCCAAGCAGAGGAAACATTCCATACCTTGAGATCATTAGTAAGAATCTCATAAACATAACATATTTTGATATTAAATAACCACTTCACCTTCCTAGGTATGTCAATTTTCTCACCTTTAGTGTTAATTTAGACATTTTTATTTTTGGTTCTTCCCAGTTTCTGATGGTAATTTCTATTTTGATGGCATGTTTTTTTGCTATTTCTATCACTTCCAACAAATTTCATTGCTGAAACAGAACCAAAATAGATGTTGTGGCTGATTAATGGAATATACTTTTAGTGTTGGACTCTTCATCTTGATCAGTTTGGTGGATGTTTTTACTTCAGGTGTTCCATAAGTAGTGAGAATGGGTGTCTATTTTTCATAGACATCAACTGATTAATAAGATTAATAAATTGCTTAACTTTAATATTCACTTCTTGCTTACTTCATGGCAATAGTGTTTGTGAGTAAGGATTTTCTGATCTTATCTTACTATATTTTCTTAAAGAATGTCATTGAGACAGTAATGCCAATAAAATTTGCTTTATAGATAAATAGCATTGGAAAGGAGAGATCAAAGTTGGATTGGTGGTGGTTAATATGGTTAAACTGATAAATTGACCATATGTTTGCAAATGTGTTCTGTTTGATGTTCAAATTCTGAATTTCAAAATGTGGGTTGTTTTGCAAAAAAATCTCATAAACTTTTGTGACCAGTATTAGGTGTTTTCTATAATTTTGCTTTCTCATTATTGTGTTAAATCTGACTCAGAAAATATATGCAAGAAATGAAGAAAAAAACTCCATAGATAAGAAACAATAAATAACAAAGAAAAGTTGATAAATACTATTTAAATTCTTATATACTTGTAATATAGTTCTTTTATGAATTCCAAGAATATGTTTTAATCCATTATTATCCTTTGGAGGAAGGGGATAAACCTCTTGAGATTTTAAACTTCATAACATCATATTGATATTGATTATAAATTTTTTGACCATATAATGTCACAAATGGAAAAGAATCTGCCCCTTGTGACTGACACTTCATTATTTGTAAACATTGCTGATTGTGCTGTCATTTCTATATTTAAGTCGATAATTATTTTACATCATGTTTTGTTTTGCTAGTAGGTATTTAGAAATAACCAAATGTCATAGGTTTTTTGTGGGTAATATTACACTTCCTGATTTCACATGTACATATGGAGGAAAATTTTATTAATGCATATGCATAGCGGGATAAGCAAAATGTCATAAAATAAAGCAGTGCTCATCCGTACTATTGCTGTCATATGGATGTTGCTATCACAGATATTTATTAAAATACTCTTTTAGATAGCTACTATTTAATGTCTATGATCTATGTAAAAAATCCATTTTGCACTTTATATTGTGTGTAGTCAGTTTGTTCATAAAATGTGCTTTAAAATATATTTTATCTCTTATATTTTAGGCTACTCGTCTCGAGACCAATACACTTGCCGCTGTAAAAATAGTAAAAATTGATCTCAAAGATGACATTCGTGCCATCTGCCAGGAAATCCACACATTACGCGACTGCAAACACCCCAACATTGTACAATACTATGGTAGTTATTTTAGGTGAGTTCTCATTGTTATATTGGCAAACTTTTTTGTACGGAAGATTTTTAAATTGATCTTTTCACCAATTCTGAATTAAAGTTGGTGTAATAAATCCTCAACTATATTGGTAAGCCCTAAACATATAATTGCATGAATAGTCAAGAAAACTATGGCCCTAACATCTTACTTTCCCCGTACGAAGTTAAAGTACTGTCATAATAGACCAGTTGTAGATGATAGGGACATACTATATAGTTTATCATTTCCATATGATACATACAGGCACAGCTGCTGTTACCTCACTTAACCTTAGTTGCTTTAGGACCAAGTATTGTCGCTTATTGAAATCTGTTTTATTATTATTATTGTCGAAAGAAAACTTATTGTAAAGTATCCTCTCTGTTTCGTTTATTGTATTCTGATGTTCGATGTGGCTTACAGTTCAAGTGGTGAAAAATAGTAGGTAGCAGATATGCTATAAGTGTGTACTTTTAAAGTGGAGTTATTTTCAGAATTAATTATTCGCCTTTGTGCAAATACTAGAAATAGGAACGTAATTGATTGATGATCTATACTTTGTAGCACAGTCCAATTGCTAGTTAGTAAAATTAATCGAAGAATGACAAATTCTAGTTATATATCAATCTAGGCTAATTCCTTTATTCAGTAGATTAGTGTGTTTGTTTTAGATTTCAATCATTTGGTATATCAAATGGCTATAAATATCCGTGGCTTTATGTTAGGATCATCCGAATATCCATGGCTTCATGTCAATGACATTATCTAAATATCTCTGGTTTTATGTCAAAAATATCATCTAAATATCTCTGGTTTCATATCAAAAATATCTCTGGTTTCATGTCAAGAATATCATCTAAATATCCCTGATTTCATGTCAAGAAAATTATTTAAAGATCTCTGGTATCATGTCAAAGACATCATCTAAATATCTCTGACTTTCATATCAAGAACATATAAATATCTCTAGCTTCATTTCAAGAACTTCTAAATATCCCTAGCTTCATGTCAAGGAAGTCGTTTAAATATCTCTGGTTTTATGTCAAGGACATCCAAATATCCCTGGTTTCATGTTAAGGATAAGATCTAAATATCCCTCGTTTCATGAATGACATCATAAAACATACCTGATTTCACGTTGAAGACATATAAATATATCTGGCTTTATGTCAAAGATATCTAAATATCTCAGTTTTCATGTCAATGACATCTTTATATCTGTTTGATTATGTGTCTTTATCTTACTTTTAAAATTCATACTTTCATTACTATTCTTTATTAAATTATTGATTCATTTTTAAATAACGCATCTATTGTTTGTGTCCAAACAAAGTGATTTTCTGTTATATGATAAATATCTGTACCTCATCAAATCAGGCCTGGTTATATCTAGTAAATTATTTTCTTATTATTGCTGAATTTTCGACAGAGACTAATTACAGTGAATCTGAATCTGTTCTCTGTCTCCTGGGTTTTCATGGAGGTTCTTTAAACTTTAGATTGATTTGTCAAAGTTATTTAATTTGTATGTACGCAGACATATAGAAGTATTTTCCTCTTCGGTTTGTAGTCGAGAGTTTTATTCGAACATAACATAGCAAGTTACTACATGTCAAAACTTGTGCTTACCCGACCAAATTTTGATATAGTTGAGTAGAAGTATGTATCTGTATGTTGTAATAACTTGTTTAATAAAAACTGAATTAATTTTGTACGAAAAATAAGTATTCTAATTATTTTCACGCGGTTTATTGCCTTGAATAGGCTGTAAATCATATACAAAAACCATCCGATGTCGACTATGTACGGAGCGGACAGACTTTGTTTTTGTAGCGAAGCTTAAAAAGAAATGTAGCCCCGTCAGTTCATGAAATTGTTTTGATGGTGACTTATTGATTGTTTTTAGCTTTACTATGAGCTATTTCTCTGTATCATCTTGTCTATCTTTATCCGTCCAAATCGGTTTTTCTATTTATGTACAGTTAGGTAGAGAGTTGGTTTTAAGGGGAAGAAAATGAGTGGGGGATGTGATTCGGGAAAAAGAGACGGATTTATCTCGATATAGACTTGTCCGTAATATGGTATTTTTATTTATAGAATATTGTTTGTCATTTTTTTCCTAAAAACATCGACGATGATATTTCTTTTTTTGTAAAAAATCTTGTATCTTTTCTACTTTGTTTTCTGACACGGGAAACTTAAAATAGGAGAGATTGTTTCAATATTTACCTAATCATCATCTTGATTCACTTTACAAAATGATGCTCTGCATGTTGTGTATTTGTATAATAAATAGGTAGTATGTTTGATGTAGTTGTTATATAAACGGATTTTTTGTGAATGTCAATGTGTGCATAATGTAATGTATCTCGATCTATCTAGATAATATATCTATGTTGAGAATTTTAGATATATATACGTGAATTGTATAGCCATGTATGTGTACTATTGCTATGTCGTGGCTCAGATCGATCGTCTGTAATCATCATCACACGAGAAACGGATGGATGGTTGGATACTTTTCAAAATATAAACAGTGTTTCCACGGCTACCCACACGTATCTTTCAAATTTCTGACTTTAATACATATTATTATGTTGCTACATTCCCAGGTATTTAGAGGCAAAAACACAAGATAATAAATTAAAGGAAACGTTTTTATATTTTGAAATAATATATTAAGTTGATTAAAAAGAAAACTTATTTTATTTATAATATATAATAGGCAATTATCCCACTGTCGGTCAATATCGAATTG
This sequence comes from Parotoplana pacifica, assembly GCA_034780595.1. NCBI lineage: Eukaryota > Metazoa > Platyhelminthes > Proseriata > Otoplanidae > Parotoplana > Parotoplana pacifica. The sequence goes on along the minus strand of JAUYWI010102193.1, from coordinate 7,546 downwards.
TATCACAATCTCGATTCATAATTTTTTGAGTGACCTTGACATACTTTTATTTGATTCTGTTCTTGTATATATTTGTCGCGTCATTTTTTCTGTCGATTTATTAATGGGGGAAGTTGTGGTGCGTCTAGATTTTGCATGTATATCTAGCTGAATGGTTGAGTGCCGTTCAGTTTATGAGTGATAAATTGATTAATAGAGTCTTATTTGCTTGGTAATTATTATTATCGTTGATATTGTGTGTAGATTTACTTATAATTAATTGAGTTGTTTATATTTCTTGGTAAATGAATTATGGATAGTTTGAATCAGTAAAGTAGAGGTTGGTAGAAATTTAGGACTTGATGAGTATGATATTCATCAATTAAATTCAGACTACACTTCTTCAATAGGAGACAAATTAGTACATTTAGAACCCACACAATCTATAGATATCATTGCTGTAATAGAAAAAAAAACACAACCAAAATATTTTTGAAGATGTAGCTAGTGTAATAAATGCTGTCTTACATGATGTAGATGTGGGGATGCTACAAATACCATATAGAATTCCCCCTGAAAAGAAATTACTTCTGAAAAAAAGGAATAGATTAAATGTTTTCAAATGGTATCATAGAGGAAAGTGATAGTGCCTTGTTTGCTGGTCCTTAAGGAAGATGGTGTAAGATTTTGTACTCATAGGAAAGTTACTCAAGTGACTAAAACTGATTCTTTTACATTAACACCAGTTGATGATCTAATTGATGAAGTTGGAAATTATAAGTTTGTTTCAAAATTAGATTTGTTAAAAGGTTACTGGCAGGTACCTTTAACAGACAGAGCTAAAATGTCTCCACTTTTGTTACCCCTTTCGGTTTGTTCCAGTATAATTTTATGATGCCTTTTGGGATGGAAATTGCACCGAGTTTTTGTCAGAGATTGGTTCAAGAGGTTCTTAGAGGGATAGAAGGTTGTCATAATTATCTGTATCATTATCTGTATATTATTAGTAGGTGACAATACTTGGAAAGAGCATTTAGATAGATTATAGTTATTGCATCTTTTCTTGGACATGTTGTTGGAAATGGTTGTGCGAAACCTATAGAGGCAAAAGTAAAAGCTATGGTACACTTCCTTACTCACAATTATTGATAGATATACTGAAGTCTGAACCTGTTTTTGATAAAAAATTCAAATAAATGGTTGGTGCTAGTAAGTTTGTTGTAGAAGGTGTGTTGTTACAATCTTTTGATGGGGTAGACCACCCAAGCACTTAATTTTCTAAACGCCTAACTATTGAAAAAGAATGCTTGAGTATTATTGTGTCTGTACAGCATTTTGATATTCTTACTGACCACAATCGGTTGATATTATTAATAATGCGAAATTAAAAAACAAAATAGACTTATGAGATGGAGTATTTACCTCCAACAATTTAGCTTTTCTGTTATATTTATGTTAAAGGCACAAATAATGTAATTACAGATTGTTTATCGTGTTTATTATAATGTTTTCTTTGTACTTGTCATATATGTACTAATAGATTTCTATTGCATTGCACCAATTGTATTAATTATGTATCGAAATATTTTTAAAGGGGGGAGGTATTGTGGTTACGCCTTATTATACAGCTATTTTATCTTACGTACTGAGTTGATATCAGGTAAACATGAGTAAGATTCATAAATAAACTTATGATTAACGGGGAGACGTCTGTCTTGTGTTTTTGTTTTTAAATACTTGAATGTCTCAGATTTTTGTCTAATTTATAAATAGAAAACTATTGTAAAAATTTAGTTTTAATTGTCTACAAAAGATGATGGAGTTGTCTGTTTTGTATTAATTTTTGGTAATTTTACAATTTCGTTATCTTGTAATTGATTTCATGGACTGACAATTTCGTCGTCGAGGCATTGCCATCTGTGCCGAAAGAATTCTTCGTCAACGCCATTTCTAACACTAAATGTTTTTATCTCCTAAATGTAGGTATTGGTCAGTCTGTTGTGAAACGGTTCTAACTAATATTTCTTTGTATTTTAGGCATAACAAATTATGGATCTGCATGGAATTCTGTGGGGGCTTCTCAATGCAGGACATCTACACAGGTATGTGGATACTTGAAATTAAGTTGAACACGCTTTTGTATTTAGAAAAAGTTGTTTCAAACAATATTTTTCGATTATAATTTACTACACATTTCCAGGCTAGGTACAACAAATAGTATAACGCTTGCTAAATTTGAAGGAAGAGAATCTAAAAGTACTAGACAGAAGTATGAAGTAGGAATGATACTGAATTCAGAATCACCACACTTTATACTTCTGTGTGTTATATTTTTAAGCTTTTCACCCTACTGTTTTATCGATTTTTTGCTTTTATTCTGTAACATTTGTGTACAATAGCTTTCGAAAGTATTTTACTGTTACGTAATCACGTCATTGTTGCTACCTGGATTGGATGTACTTCTATAAATGTAGCGAATATTATTTATTTTTTCATGTCTGTTTTTTTACTCCAACCTGAAGATGCATCATTACCCACTCCATAATATGTACATCAAATATTTGTTGAAAAAAAAATATTTAATTTTATTGGCCTAAAAGATACGGTTGCTATGTTACTAGCAGTTTGTTGGTTCGGTTTTATCGATTTTTTAAAACTTTTTGTTGGTATATTTTTTCAAGGCAGTTTGCTATGTGTCAGTTTTGAATAAAGTGGTCAGTTTGGATTCGATTATACTTTTTTATTTTATGGTGTGTTATTTTGTGATCCATATAGTTACGTTTAAAAGTTAGCTACACAGGAATACTTCTTGGTGTGCTAAAGTACATTTTGCGTAGTAATTTATCGAGTTGCCGTATGTGTAGGGTGCCTGTCTAATATTGGATTTACGAAAAGTAACACAAGACCTTGCCATTTTGCGTAGATAGTTCTTTTATTTGCCACATAATAACAATGGAAATAGTTTCTATTTTAGTCATTTAAAACTGACAATAATCTGACTTTTACTTTCTCAGTTAGCACCTAAATAGAACGATAGGTGGTTTAATAATTATTATAACGTCCTTGCCATTTAATTTCTTATCTATACCTATGTACCTACCTGGCTTAGGCGAGGGTGTTTGACGGAATTGCGAAGAATAGAAAGACAACGATGATGATGATAGAGCAAGAAGTGAGAAGAAGAAGAAGGTTAATTACGATATTTAAAACAAAAATGCATACAACATGACATTTTAGTAGTGTTACCTGCATAGTATAGAAACGGTTAGTTTCTCGACCTTACCTGTTAGCATTTTCATGGCTGACTTCTATCGTAGTAGTAGAGTAGCCAAAATGCATATTTCTTCATGATGAGTTAAAGTGGACTAACAGTTGTAGGAGTATCTCGCATCTCTTACTGAGCTTCATAATTTAAGAAATTTGTAGTTTTTTAGCATTCATGGTGTATAAGTAAACGGTACGATACTAAAAAGTTTAATTTTGGAATTTGAAGAATCATAGATCGTGTTACCTGCTTCAAGAGCTATGCAGTTCGCATGTACTGGCTGCTTGTTTTATTACTAGTAGTTTTTTATCTCTGGTTGAAACAAAGTAACAGTTTTCTTAATAATTTCATGTGGTATTTGCCAGGCCACTTCTCATGATTGCTTTATGGGCTGTTTTATTGTTGTGGACGGTGTCTTGTTCTGCAATTAAAAACACTTCTTCTGCGATGTTGTTACCTATATGGATTCCAACTGGCCTGGTTTATTATTGGGAGGAGGTAGTCGTCTGCTTGGTCATAAGATTCCATTATATCTATTTTATTACATGTAGTTATAACTTGCCAAGTATACAGAATAATATGTAGGTCAGTGACTGAATTGACTTCCTAGTTCTGCTGTTTTTTTTGGTAGGGTAGGTACTTCTGCGAGCGATCAACTGTTAACGTTATTAAGGTCACTTGCTAAGAAATAGTTTTGATTTCAATCTAAGTATAATATGAAATGTGTATGCCCCCCTCCCCTCCCCTTTTGGGTTCTTCTTCATTGACAAGATAATATGGATATGATTAGATGCATCCTTGACTCTATGTAGTGTTTGGTGGCGTGGCCTAGTAGGAAGTATTCGTGTTGTGGTATAGAAGAAAGTAATCACTTAGATCAAAACTGGAGAAATCTTTGAAACTTTCTTGCATATCATATCAATAGGGTAAATAATATGTATTACACATTTATTGATTTTTCTTTGTACTGTATAATATTATATGGTTAAAGATCCAATAATTTATTGTAATATGCAACTTTTGGGTGCCTCATAAATTAATAAATTTCAAAAATATGTCCCTGTATTGTGAATGAATACATTAGGCAGATCGATTTACCAAAAGCATTTTATCATTCATCGAACCTCCTGGTAGTTAGGTAATTCTCTCTATAGCTGACCCTGGCTCGATTACAAAGGAGTTTTATGATCGTGCAGAAGAGGGTACATTACGTTACACAGTAAGTAGTTATATTACTCATATGTAGTGACATTTTACGCAGAATGAGTTGGAGTTCTGTGCGGTTTTGCTGGACTGTGTTTTAAATTCTATTTATTTGATTGATCTCGTCATGGTTATGGTTACTTAGATATTAGGTATTTCCTGTCCACATGACTTGATTTGATCAGATAGAGGTTATACATATTCGATTCATAATGCTAAACTTGTGCTGTATTATACCTGATGACTGATTTCTTTAACAAGATGATATTGCGCACTGTTTCAATTAATCTGAAACTGCCAAATTGGTACTTCCTGTTTTTCAGTTCAATTGATTTTAATTATTAGTTTGGTGTAATATAGTTGAGGGTGCTGTGTCAGGCCTACTTCCTTTACTGGCTCTTTATATAGCTACTTACACTTTCTTTGTATTGTGTATTTATGATTTGTTTTGACATCAATCGAATTAATAAATTTATTTGCCGGTTTGGTTTGATCTCTAGCGCCTTGGTGTTCAATTATGATCGTCCCCTAGTAGGCTGGCTGGCTCTGTATTTAGGTTCTTGTTGATGTCATCAAGGAAGCGATTAGATAGGGGACATTGTCCCGTCTTGGGATGCACCTTAATCCATGTGCATATTTTGTTTGTTAACACTAACCATCTCGAGTTTTTGCCTGTGGGGAAGTCTTGAATGTAACCTCTGGCGTTTGTCCACGATTCTTTGCTTTCAAATAGTGTTGAAGGTCCTGCTAAAGTCAATGAGGACAATCAGAATGGCTTCGTTGACTGACTTTTCAGCTTTTCTATTGAACCTGAGAGTTACGTTTTGTTGGATTTGATAAGTTGGTTCTCAGATGTGGCTGAGTCTGTTGAATGCCATTCTTTTCACAAGCTTTCAGATGTAGCTGGTAAGCTTGATTGATTTATAGCTTACGGGTCATTGTCTCTTTTGAGGATGAGGATGATGGTTACTTCTTTCCATGCTTTTGGAGAAGTTTCTCTTCTATTGTTTTAGCCGAGCTTGTCGATAGCTGCACTGAGTTCCGTGAAGTTATTGAAACTATTGTTTAATCCCTTTAGAGAGGACGGCTAGAAACAATTTGTTTGAAGGTATGTATGTTTGTCAGAGAGTGTTAATATAATATTCGGTTATTCCGTCCTACAAATTCTAAATTTCCGCAATGTGGTTAAATTGTGGGGGCCTTGGCACTTTAAAATAATTTAGATTTTATGCATAAATTGTAAGTATTGTCCTCTAACCGATTCTATTGTCAAATGCAACTGTAGTACATTTCTTGGTATGAAATCCGGATGGAAGAATGTACATAATATGTGTCACTCTTTAAACTCCAATTCACAGAAATTGATTGGGATTTTGCTTCACTTCTGAAGAATGGACTAATACATCAGTATATGTATAGGTGTGTGTGTGTGTGTGTGGTTATTTCTTCTTTCCCTACAGATTTTAACTGACATTTAATCTCCATTTGCAGAAAGTAGTCAAAATTTATTTTTTAGTTTTTATCCACTTCTTTAGTACCTAGGTACTCGTTAGGCATGTAATTGTATTCAGATAGATATAAAATCAGTATTCATTTCGATTAATTATGTTCCATTTTTTGTTATGCGTATGTAATACATTTCAATCAGCTTTTACTGTTATGTTCTATAAAAAACGACATTCCTTTTTAAAGCTAGTAAAGTAGGTATGTAAAAGTATATAAAAGTATGCAATATAATGAACTAGACGTACCCATGATTGTTTGAATATTTTATTTTTAAGTCTTCAGAAATACGTAAGTTGTTATTTGGCTTCACATAAATAATATTCATTTTCACTTCTTTTTCATAAAAAATATTCTTGAGTTTTGTTTTATTTTCCTAATAGTATGATATGTATGTTGACGGTTTGCTCTCCTTTAAAAAATAGCCAATAAATGTGGTGGTGATTTGAGAATTAGATTGTTTTTGCCTAGCAGTCCTATAATTGCCTATTCCATCTTTTATTAGAGCTAAGTAGGGCAGAGAGGCTGTGTACTCTAGGCTTAGGCATCGTAGTGGAGGTAGGTGGTATTCACAAGTAATAAATATTATTTTATTCTTTGAAACTAACTCTTTCTCTCCAGCTTACTGGTTGTTGTCTATAGAGAGCTGTACACTGATTGAAATATCTACTGCCAAATATTATGCATGGACTGAAGCGTCACATTAATTGAAGACCTCATATTGTTAGGGAACTATTGCTGGTTGGCTTCGCTGCGATCTGGATCTAGAGGATATTAATTTATTCATTCATAAACTTCTTCACTCGTTGACCTATCGTCTGGTGGTGGTGGTGCCTAACCGAATGTTGAATTAGATAGGCTGGCATATCAAGATGAAACGGGGCAATTTCCGCCTCTATTATCTTCTTTTTTTTTTTTGCTAAAGAAGGCTTTTTTGTTTTGATCTATTTTATGGAACTTTATGTTGCAGTCATGTACTAATAGATGTTACGCCTAGGTTGAAATCTGTGACTGCTTGTCTCTATGTTCGCTAAGCAGAGCTGTCTGCTTTGTCTTGATGGGATTTCTACGTGTGTATTAGGTATTATTCTATTTATGATTCTTCAAGTTTCTTCTTGATTTGCGTTAATACTTTACATTATTTATTGTATATTCTTATGTTATCTCTGGGTCTAATATGTTTGATCGGAGGGAGGGGGGGGGGGCGCCAGAGGTGATGTGATTTCTATGATCCGGTTTTTGAGGAAGACAGAAATATCAATCCGTTCAAAATTAAAGACCTATTTAGACCAGATTGGCTTTCTTATTATAATATTTACTATTATGAAGCAGACAGTATCTTCTTCAGCTGGCTATTATTGGTTTGCCTTTCAAGCATGACTAATATAGAATATTCAGTTTGCGGATATAGACAAATATGTGTTATGTACATAATTTATCTGGATCCATAGATCTTATTGAAGGATGTTTATTGTCAAAGATTCAATATTTATAATACTTATTAGTTGAATATATATACGAGTAGGTATGTAGAGTCAATTTACAGTTATTCCTTATTATGCTGTATGCGTATTCCCTCATAGCTGCTGTAGGTAT
>JAUYWI010102182.1:0-11460 GCA_034780595.1 Parotoplana pacifica | reverse complement strand
TGGAGGTGATCAGCCGGTCCCTCCCTCCAGCTGCCCAAAAACCCGACACGTCCCTTCCACGCTCCGACGTTCTGTAGGTCCGTAGTAATCGTCTACTTCGCCCTCCGTCTCCGGAGGCCCGCAATCCACCACATGGAGGTTGGAGACTGGATCGCACAGAAAGTGTTCAAACTGTTTTCCTGCACAATCCTTGCATCGACAGCATCTTCACAGGAAAGATGTATAAGTATTTTTAATATTATTAGTGCCTTTCAACTCATGCATTGTTGTTGGTCTGGGAGTTTGGTACAAATCATTGCGGATTTGTCCCCATAACCAAAAGTCTAACACAGATATATCTGAACTTCTTGGCGTACAAGAAATAGGCTCTGCACGACCAATCTAGCGGTTAATCAAAATTCATATAGGGTTTGTCGAACTTCAGTTGGAAAATGAGGTGGGCCACCGTCTTGCTGACAGAGGATTGTGCCATTCCAGTTTCTTTAGCCACTTTCGCTGTGAGTTGCAAGGATCATCACCAAATGCTGCTACGACTTCTTCACATTTTCGTCAGAAAATTGGTTTCCTTGGAGTTACACTCAGGGTCTCATGGAACCTTGCTTTCAAATCGCGCAAAGTTCGAACAGGAAGTGGTTCCTTTTGGAATTTATCTGTGAATATACGTCGGGCCTCCTCGCAATTGAATGTAACCGCAAATGACACAATGGTTGCTACTTCAATGTCAGTAAAATTGCGATAATCCATTCTGAAATCGTGTAGTAATTAATTAAATACGGAATGCGTGCTAAAATACTACGCCACTTAAACGGAAGTCATAGAAATTTCAATTACTTTAGTAAAAGTGCTAAAGGTTTGTGCTCGAGAAAATATTTCTGTGTGTTGTTGATATTTAAATAAAATTTACAGCTAAACTCATAATTTCTATATAATTTGTAGTAAAATATCAGCGGGAAGATCAGGATCACCCTGTATTAATTTATATCTGGTTTTGTTTTTTATTTTTGTTTTCTGCAGTAAAGATTTATTCTACATTTGTATACCTAGGTAGGTTTTGAGCTATTAACAGAAATATTCGTCAGTTTCCTTATAGACAAGGTAGGTACCAGCTATAGAAACGGTGTTCTTGTTAGCTTATCTCTGCTGGCAGGCCAAAGTGGATGAGTATTCTTCTTCTTCTACATCTTGTCTCATTAGATAGGGTCGGCGGCTTGAATACTCCTTCTCCAATGACCCACGTTCTGTGTATCTGCTTCACTGAGCCTTTGATCTTGCATGTCTTTCTCCATTTCTTGTCTCCATTTTCGTTCAGTACCTTCTTCACAAGGTTAATCTAGTTCATTCTAGCTACAGGCTCACCACCTTAACCAGCTCTCTCTCTCTCTCTCCCCCCTCTCTCACATTCTCTCTGACCTTCTCTATAATATTTCTAACTTTCAGTTCTTTTCTACTTTTATCACTCTATATTCTATCACATAGCGTCACACCCCTAATCCTTCTCAGAATTCTCATTTGAGTCGTCTCCAGGATCTTCTCCTCCTTCTTCCCTATTCTCCAGCATTCTGCTCCATAAAGAATTACTGGTCTTATGACTGTTTTGTACATCTTTACCTTCAACTTTCTTGGTATTTTTCTATCGTAAATAATGTTGCAGATTTGTCTCCACTTAGTCTACCTTGCTGTAATTATTGCTCTGACCGTGTCTTCTGATTTTCCTTTTGCTTCAATTGTGGCACCAAGGTACATGAATTTTTCAATTGTGTCAAGTGTTTTCCTCCTCTGTCCTTAATGTTTACTGTCTTTTCATGGTGGCTGCTCACCATGACCTCAGTTTTCCCCGTGTTAACCACGAGGCCTTTTCCCCATTCCTCTCTGCCAATCTAGCCAGTTCCTTTGAAGATCTTCCGATGTTGCAATATTAGCTAAATCACCAGCAAAAAGTATTTCCCTTAAACAAGAATGGGCTTAGACTAGATCCTTGATGCAGCCCCACTCTGATGGGGAATTGTTCTGCTTTGCCATACTTAGTTCACACCACAGTTTTGACAAAACGAGGAGGATGAGTATGCAATAAAAAGTGTTTGCAGGTAATTATGGAATTATGTATTTTTATTTTGGTAGCTATTATTTTAGTAGTATTCAATGCAGTTATTTTTTTACTAGCCATTCTGACAATTCAAAATTGAAATATGTCTCTATTTCAAAATATCATTATAGTCACGAAAGGCTATTAATGTCAAAATTTTATTTTTTATTCAAAACTGAAGTTTTTTAGTATATTGCTCCCATATCACCACTATATTATAAGGTAATTCAGAAATTCCTAATATAAAACAATTTACTAACAAAAAAAAGAAAAAATAGTTTTAAAGGAAATGTATGAATTGATGGATAATGAAAAAGTAAGGAAACAAGATTTAGTGTGAACCAAATTAGTTTTTTTAAATTGTAAATGTAAACTATAAACAGCTAAACCAATGCATACATAAAAAGTAAAGGTAACAAAGTAGCTACATGTAGCTGTTTCCAATATAGTTTTATATATCCTTATCAGATTTTACCACTTTAATTATAAAAGATATTTCATTTTATTCCAAACTTAGGCTACAAAACATGAAAAAAAATGATTTTTATTTATGCATTGGTTTACCTGTTTATAATTTACTTTTAGCATTTCAAAAAATTAATTTGGTTCATATAGAACCTTGTTTCCATACTTTTTGCGCTTTGATAATTCATTACCCATTGATTCACACTTTTCCTGTAAACACTTTTTTTCTATCCTCATTGAAACACTTGAGTTACGTATATTGACGAAGGTTTACACCACTTATCACTCCAAAAATATTTTGTTTGTGTTCAATAATAAATTGTCGTTTTCTTTAGGGCGACGAAGAACGTAAAATGAAGATTCCATTTTCTCCTCTATGTGATCGCAACTCAACCTTAGTGGCTCAGTCACAGATAGGTAAGTTAGGAAGCTTTGTAGTTTTAAAGCTATTAATATTATCTTTAATGTTTATAAAATCTCTTTTGTTGTTTAGGCTTTATCGATTTTATAGTGGAACCCTCTATGCAACTACTTGGTGACGTAATCGAAGCAATTGTTCGTCCAATGTTTGAGGGAGCAGCCCGTCATACACCTGTAAGGCGGACTAACAGTGATGCATGTCTGAGAAATGCGGATACCAGTGCTGTTAATACATTAGCTGTAGCAAGTACGTATTGTTATATTATATTCCCATAGTAATTACGTATTGTTACTATATACAATATCTGTAGCAAGTATGTATTGTCAATACAATACCCGTAGCAAGTACCTACGTATTGTTGTATTATATTTCCGTTGCAAGTACATATTAATACATTAGCAATAGCAAGTACGTATTGTTATATTATATTGCCGTAGTAACTACGTATTGTTACTACCATAGAGTAATGGTTACTACAATATCTGTAGCAAGTATGTACTGTCAGTACAATACCTATATAGCAAGTTCGTATTGTTATTTTAATATCTGTAGCAAGTACGTATTGTCAATACAATACCCGTAGCAAGTACTTATTATCAATAGAATACCCGTAGCAAGTACCTAGGTACGTATTGTCAATACAATATTTATAGCAAGTATGTATTACATTGATCGTTGTTTGTACAAGAACTTATAAAAATTAATTTTAGAACTCATATGAATCATCTTAGTGTTATTTACATGGTGGACTGACTTATCTAACTGACATTTTAACACTCAAGTAATAACCAGTCCGCATTTGGCCTGTTGAATATGAAAGTTTTATTTGAAATCTTCCTATCAAAGATAACATTAGAGTACATATAGGTATGTTTAACAAAACAAAATTTAAGGTTTTGATGAATGATTTGTTCATTGTCAGGTCTGAAATTTTAAACAATACTTTGTAAATAGATTGTTATGGTCTCAAAGAATAATATTCTTTCTTCTGAAACAGGTAGATCGATATTGATTTTTTCGTTTTAAAGTATGTACTAAGTTGCATTTTACAATACTAATTAAATTTGTACAACTATTTTTCTCGAAGTTACAGTTATATATTATGGTTTAAGACACAATTTAATTTATAGTAGGTGTGGTCAATCTCAGGGGGGAAGAGAAAGTACAAAAGTTGTTCAAGTTAACTTCAAAACCCAAATACTCTATTTGTAAAATTTTAATTCTTATAATTTTTAGAACCCAAATACATTTTACAACGCCCCTGGGATGCCTGTCTGATACACAATAAAATTCAATGGAAGCGAAGAGCCGAAACAGGCAAGTTTATAAATAGGGGGAATTTGTTTGTGCCATCGATTTATTTTAATTAATATCACCAAAAACCACACAAGGATGCTTTATAAAAATATGCAAAAATTAGTTGGTACATTTTACAATAATTCATTATTTTTCGTACAAATGTAGATAAATACGAATAATGATAAAAATGTTAAGGTTCATTGATATATCAATACATCATATTTTTGAAAGCATTGAAAAATGGCTGTTAACTCATGGGCTTAACTTTGCCTTTATAAAATTTATTTAAAACGAGCCATATTTAACACTTTCATTTATCACCTAGCGACTTCAACAATAATTACTTTTTATATATATTTTAGAGGTGCTTGGTCAAGGTCATACTCAGTCAAAAGTGTTGCAGAAACTTCGATATTTTTCACAAAAGTCATTAAGATCTGAAGAAGAACCATTTCCTCTAGACACAGACATGTCTACTACTAATAACAATGACAGCAATCAACCATTGCCTGATAAACTTAAACCCCTACAAACTGAGAGCAATTCTGTGTCATTTAGCAAACAGTTAGACAATGAGTCGAGTTTACAGCTGAGTGCTATTGAAGAGTGCTCTACCACGACAAAATAATTTCTTATCCACTGTTACTAAATTTTCGCCTATTTGGCGGGATGTCACGTAAAATCTGTTTATTTTTTTAACTTACAGCTGTTTTTCGACCTTTACAGGCGTCACACATAAGGCTGCTATAAAAGTGGTGGTATTTTCCTTTGTCACAAAAAACTGAAGGTTAAAAAATATTTTAAAGAAATGTTTCAAACCATAGATTAGGCTATAAATGTAAGAAGAACAATTTTTCTGAACGATCATTGAGCTGAAATTTGGTAGATACGAAAGTCTATCAACAGTAAATTGGACATTATAACATCTAAAATTAATTTCTTTACGCGTTAGAACACGAATAAAAACAAAATTTCCCAAAAATGTAAACATGATTGATTCCATAAAATTGATTTTATAATTAGGGTTGAAATTCACTAAAATGGCTAGATATAAAAGTAATCCAGTAAAAAACATTTCATATATCGTTCAAATTCGAAATTTAGAATTATAAAACCACTAGAAAAATTTTTTAGCAGATACGATGTCTCATTGTTCTGCATGCAGACCAGGGCATGGCACCAATAGTAATAATTTTACAACATAAAACCAGTTGTAAACTAATATTTGACTTCAGAATTGTTTGTTTTTAAAAAGTTTGTGTTGACAACTTTGGATCACCATTATTTTTGTCAGAGGGCCGTTCCGTAACCTTAGAGGGTAGTTAAATTTTTTTTTAAATTACACTAAAAGAACTTGGAACCAAATTATATACAAATCGAATGATTTTCAAAAATGTATAGCCACCTCGCCCCATACAACATCTAGAAATAAAAAAGGGTTCACTTTGTATGTACGTTAGATAAAAGAAACGTTTTTATAGAATTGTGAGTTCAATGAATCAGTTGAAAATTTAACAAAATATTTTTCTTGAACTCTTAGTTTTTACTTAAGCTTTATTTTTTTATTTAAACATATATTTTGAAACCTAATGTATACACTTCAAATTTTAATTCTGCTTCGTACCTATATATGAAAGGTGGCGCATCCTTTTTATAAACCTAAATACCTACTTTGTCACCTTTCTTATTTGCATAAAAAAATATTTTACGTGACTCCTTTCGATAAAAGCTCTGTAGACCCACCAATCTTTCCTTCTATTGCGTCTTTTGATGATATGTACCTACCTATTCTTATTCTTTATTTCTAAATGATAAATTCATTATTTCTATCTATTTTTCTATACCCATTATACTACTACAGTAAAGAAAAAATAATAAAATAAGTATGGAAATAGTTATACGATGTATTCTTTATAGGTTCAATTCTGATTTTGGAATTGAAATTGAGGTTTGCTCCATACTGCAGATATCCGAATTTCTCAGTGAACAGTACCAAGACGTACAAATTTACAATGGTTTATAGTTAATTGCTATTTTCAATTGAATATTTCTAGCATTTTGTCGACGCCAGATTTTTATTTTATTTACATACTTCCAAAATTATTAAAACAGTTAGCTAATTCTAGTAAATAGTGGGGAAACTAGCGAATGCCTTCGAATTGAACAAAACTGGAATGTTCATGTTACTAAATGTTAACTGTTTATGTTTACATACATCATGAAAAATATGACGTATAGTGACAAATAGTCAATTGATCCTGTAAATCCTGTCTGACGATTCGTCAAGTCGTACCTACTGATCTTAGAGTAGCTGAGTAGCAGTTCCATTAGGATGAACATTTAAAAAAATAAAACAAGGAGACTCCCGTCCATCTATTTTTGTACTGAAGATTTCAAAGAGAGTTACACTTTTTCTAGTATAATATGTTGTATTTTTTACATGTATATAATCTATAATTAGTTACAATTTCCATCACATATAAATTCGAACACAACTGACATGACATCATAGTTGCGACTTGCGACAGACTATTTCTAAAACAAAGTGTCAGATTAATTATATTTATCTTTAATTATATGTTTATACATGCAGCTATGTTATGTAGTTTACCTGAATAACGTTGCCCTTGAAAAGTAAAGACAAAAAAGATCAGAATTAATTGTTTGTGTAAAATTGGCTTTTTAGGAAACTATGTTAGTACATGTGCGTCCAATTAGGCGCAAAACGGATAATTGCTATTTTTATAATTAAGAGAGTAAAAAAATAGAATGTCACTTCCTGTATATGTAAAAATTTAAATTCCACGGCGGTAGCTTTTATAACATTTTGATTTGTTATACATAATTGACTTTCGTGTACCTAATAATTGTATAATTGTAACTCATTTATTTCTTTAAAAAAAAAGAAACATCAGAACTTTTAATTAACTTTAACCCAAGAAAAAACCTTTTTTTTTTAAATTTTGTAAATCGTTTGGCATTTCATTGATAACATTTTATTTTCCAACAATTCGGTTTATGCAATAAGTTTTCTAGGTCTTTTTTAATTACCAATTGTTTTGTAAAAGGCAATTCTCCTCTCACATCTCTAGCTAAATTATTTTAGAATCATAAATATCATAATAATGGGTCAAAATGTTTAATGAAACTTTTATAATTCACCCTATATTCAAAATTGATTGTCAATCAAGGACTAACAGAATAGTTTAACAGTCCCTGCTGTCAATTGACAAATACCCCTAAAAAATGACTAGATAATGTCTATGTAGGTACTGGATATATGAATTTACCATGTGTTTTATAGGGGTTCCCAAAAATGTCTCTTTTGGATAACTACGCAAATGTGTATATTTATACCTATATCATTGGAATTATAAATAACGCTTTCACATTTAACACAACAACAGAAATGAATGCCAAATGTCTGTTAAGCTTGTCTAAACAGTAACTAATTACAAATAATTACCATTTTCTGCAATAATGGCATTCAATTCCTCAAGGAGCTTCTCAAGTTCACTCGGTAAAATAAATCGGCTGAATTCTCGTAAATACTTTTTGACATAAACCGGCACACCTTCTGGATTCTGAAAGACTTCTGCACGACGACTGGCCTCAAAGTTTATGAAAATCAGCCGATCACAGAGATTAAAGTCCGATGAATATGTGGGTTGTGGGACCACTATGATTGCATTGTCTGTCAAAACTTTTGCGTGAGATTGGCCTTATGGATGTAGCATTGTCATGCATGATAACGACTGTCCAATTGAGTCAAACGTTGATAATTCCTTACAAGAACTAGATAATCTCGGGGCATTAACAGACTCACCAGCTTCCAAAACTTCACAGTAATAGTCCCCTCCGAAAGTTGATGCCCACTATGATATGGATTTTTTTGAGAAGATATAGTTTTCCGGGGTGTAGTGGGTCTATCTCTGGACGTGTCACTCCAAGCTCATTATATTTTCATTGGGTGGATAGGGTTTTGCATATACCCATTTTTTGTTACTCCACCATGAATCAAATTTAAACACGGATGAGCGATATCAACACGTTGATGCATGTGCTGCTCAGTGAGTTCATGTGGAATACACTTTGTCTGAAGACTTTTTTCCTGTCTTTGGTTATGATTCGGTACACCGTGATCGTAGGTAATTCCAAATGATAGGATACAATGTTAAGGGAAGCACTTGTTCTCTTCTAACATTGCTAAACGTTTGCCATGTTTTCAGCTGTACGGGATGTTCTTGGACGGCTAGATCCTGTGGTTTCCTCATAACTGAAACCCTCACGCTGTCACGGTATTCCTTTGCAAGGCGCAGAATATGTCGCAAAGACGGAATATTAGCCTCACCTCATTCTGTAACAATACATGTCTGCACAACTGACATTGTTTTCAGTTAGAGTTTTGACCAAAAAATATTACTTTATGGCAAATTGTAAGTAACTGAAATACTGTGCGAATTGACAGATACATATACATTGAATTTCAAAAATGTTTCTGGTTTGGATTAATCGATACAACTCTATGGTTCAGCATACTTATTAACATAGATCGATATTTGTGTTCAAACCCTGTTGTCTATGGATCTAACACAGGCCCTAGAACATTGATATACAAAAGTGACATTTTTTGGGAAACTCCTATAATAAACTTGTTATTTGTGTTTTTTAAAAACCTACTGAGGTTTACACTCACACACCATGCAGAACAACTTTGTCTGAAAAAAGATCTGGATGGTGAATGAATAATTTAGTGTTAAAATAATGATTAAAAAATGAAAGGCTATTATTTCCCGGAAATTCATACCCTCTTCTAATTAAGATTGCAAGTTGCTTTTTAAGCATTTCTTCTCTTAAGATACCTACAGAATATTGGATTATTATTTTATAACCATTACTGGGATATTTAAACTTAATTGATGAACATTTTAAAACTTTGTTCCGTAAAAATTGAAATTTAAAATTAGCTAAAAAACATGACTAACAGTTTGTAGAAATTGAAAGAAGAACATATTTATTTAATAACTCACCTTATATCTACAAAACACAAGTATCTGTCAATGTATGTATATATTTTATGGTTATTTTTGCAAAAGTTTATTAACAGTTAATTCTTGCTTTCATCCAATTCCCACTAAAAATCTCATCTTTTGTAGGCAATTTCTTTCATTTGATCACAGTCTCAATTAATTATTTCTGTATTTACTATATATTATAGTTAAATAAACATACATATGATGTACCTAACGTGTTTTTTGTATTTTATTCACATCAGGTCTGAAACAAAAAATATATTAATTTTTGCTTTCATCCAATTTCCACTAAAATTTCATCATTTGTATGCAATTTCTTTCATTTGATCACAGTCGGTTTCACCATGATTGATGGCTGCCGTCGCAGCTAGCTCGAATAACAGCACGCCAGCCTTCGTTTTCTTCACAAGCTCTGTAGAAGTCCGTCTTTTTTATACAAGTTCAACCCAATACGTTGTTCCTGGTCTTCCTCTTCTTCTCAACTTTCCCTTCGACCGCAATCTTCATTAAAGAACATTCTTTGTGACGAATGGCATGATCAAAATATTTCATCTTCTGTTTCTTGATCAGGGAAAGTACATAGCTCCATGCCTGTTCCTATCTGTTGTAAGATGCTTTTGTTTGTACGTCTTTCTGTCCAAGCCACTCTCAGAATTCGCCGATAACACCAGATTTTTGCCGCTTGGAAATTTCTTCTCACCATTCTTTCCCAAGGTCTATCTTTCATATCCATAGGTCATGAGCATGACTGGACATATGTATGACGGTTTTTATAATTTTCAGCTTTGAGGCATTTGGAATGGCTGAATCATACGTTGTTTTGCCCCGATGAACTTTGTACACATCCCATCTGCCAATTTATCAATCCTAAGTGTCAAAAAT
The DNA here is from genome assembly GCA_034780595.1 of Parotoplana pacifica. Taxonomy (NCBI): domain Eukaryota; kingdom Metazoa; phylum Platyhelminthes; order Proseriata; family Otoplanidae; genus Parotoplana; species Parotoplana pacifica. The sequence goes on along the minus strand of JAUYWI010102182.1, from coordinate 1,277 downwards.
AGTAACCATTCGATCATCGCTCCCGTCTTTGCCGAAACAGTCAATCCTAACACCTGAAACTCATCCAGTGGAGTTCCACAACTTTTCATTATCTAATGAATCTGAAATTAAAGAAATTATATCTAAATCTCCGATTAAGACATCTAGAATTGACCCGTTACCTAAATGTCTTCTTAATCCTTGTTTATTAGATTTAATTCCCACTCTCACTACCATCGTCAATCGCTCATTTTCTCAATGTTGTTTTCCACATACATATAAATTAGCTTCAATAACTCCACTTATCAAAAAGCCTACTCTCGACATGAATGAACTTTCTAATTACAGACCGGTGTCTAATTTACATTTTTTCGGTAAAGTGATTGAACGAGTAGCTGCAAATCAACTGCACACACACATGTCTACTAATCAACTATATTGCGGTCATCAATCAGCTTACAAACCTGGTCACAGTGTCGAATCTGCACTCATACACGTCACCGATAGTATACTAACCAGCATGGACAAAGGTAAAACTGTACCACTCATCATGCTCGATTTATCATCTGCATTCGATACAATTGACCATCAAATTCTTTTAAATACTATCGCAACATGGTTTGGTATTCGTGGCAACGCAGCTGCTTGGATTAAAGATTATCTTTCAAGAAGACAATTCTCAGTTTTCGCGAATAATACTAGCTCTGTTACCCATGTACTTACTCACGGTGTTCCTCAAGGAAGCGTGCTGGGTCCACTTCTGTTCACTTCATATACAACCCCTCTCTCCAAATTATTAATCTCGTTCGGAGTTCAATACCATCTGTATGCCGACGATACGCAGGTTTGGTTGGAACTTAATACCTCAATCACTGAAGGGACTAATATCATCGAGAACTGTCTTGAGAGCATTTACGCGTGGATGGCCTATAATAAATTAAAACTTAATCCTAACAAAACAAACTTGATCACTCATTCGAAAAACCTATCTACAGCACCTATCACTCTACGCTTTAATGGTGTTGAAATTCTCTCAGTCAAGTCGTCTCGTAATCTGGGAGTCTCCTTCAATGGACAGTTAAATTTTAAAGATCATATTTCTTCTGTGTGTAAATCGTCATCCTTTTGGCTACGTCAACTACGAAGTGTATCTCGCTACCTACACAGTGAATGCATGAAATATCTTGTACATGCTTTTATAACGTCCAGACTTGACTTCTGTAATTCATTATTTATTAACCTTCCAGAAAATGTATTGATTAAATTACAACGCATACAGAACGCGGCTGCTCGTCTCG
>JAUYWI010102171.1:0-11461 GCA_034780595.1 Parotoplana pacifica | reverse complement strand
AGTTAGTATTCTAAGCATGATTTTTGATGCATGTGATATCAGGCTAATTGTTCTGTAGTCTGCGCAGTCTACTGCAGTTGGTTTCTTCTTTAATGGTACAATAATTGTTTTGTAGAAATCTTGTGCCACTTTCCTTGATCACACATTGAGTTGCAAATATCGGTGAGAATTTTCATTGCTTTTGAGTTGAGGAATTTAAGTAGTTCTGATGGTACTCTGAAGTCGTCATTGACAGTTTCTTCTTTGAGTATTTTTTTCAAAGAGATATTTATATTTTGTATCTACTCCCATACTTTCACGAAGAAATGGACAACCTTTTTATTGTTCATAGATTGTATCTAAGTTTCGGCCACACTGTTGGCCGATGTTTGGATTTGTCGTAAGAGAATGTATTTCATCGGTCTCTTGGGACAAAATTAAAACACATAAAATAGTCAAGACAAGAGTCTTTAATGTCCACACCAGATTTGGAACGAAGCAGATCACAAAACATTAGGAGACCATACGCCGGATCGCTGATTAGGTTGTTCCACGTGCTTGGACGCCCTCTATGTGTTGGCGATTTGTAATTGTTGTCCCGTATAGCCAAAGATCCTACAATAGTACAGCATCTACGAAATAGTTTTTGCCAAGAATCTCCCCTAGTTTCTACTGTTATTTTTTATGATAAATAGAATTAACAGATCCTTTTGGGACGCTTTTGGGCAACGTGGATGGAATGTCTACTTGGCCACGAGTTTTACTTCACTCGGTTGATCTCCAGTTGAAGCACTCTGTAATCAATCCACCTGCTACCCTCAGCGCGAACAAGATTATTTTATCAAATCTTGGTAGTTGCTCTCGGAGTCGCGAGCAAAGTATGAAGCTAGGGCCAAATTTGCTTTTCTACTTTTCCTTGGCGTTTAACATTTTAAACACCGCCCTTTCGCTTGAAACTTATAAGAAATAACCTCTGCATGTTTCTCTATTAGGCGCCCAAAAGTTGTAAAGTATTTACTAATGAATTGAGACATATCGTTGATGATTATAGAAGTCTTGACTCAATATGGTAGCTATTGAAAATCTCCATTTGGTGTCAACTATTGTATTTTTATAATTAAATCATTCTGTTTAAAATGAATAGGGAAATTATCCTCCAAAATGAAATTGTCATTCATACTCATCAGCTTAATACATTAGTATACATGTGGGTGTGCTTTCATCAGCATTTGCTTCTGATGATAATAAAAGTGGGTGCAATTTTAAACAGTGACAAGGTTTTGTTCTACCAATCAGGCGGCCAGGATATTTTTATCCTGAGTAAATATCGCATTGGTTACTCAATAGTATAAATGCACCTAACTCTGATAAAACTTTCATAATTTGGAGAAAATTGTTTACTTTTGAACAAGCGACAAGTATACTGCTCTTCCTAGTCAAAAAAACTTCTAAGGCAAAAGGATTTGATTTATCTACATCGGAAGAAACGATTTTTGAACCCAATAAAGTTTCAATGGGTCTAACGCTTGTCTATCTTCGTATCTTTACAATTTTTAGATATAAACATTTCGTTATCAAAGGCGTGATCGATCCAGATTACCGGGATGACATTTTTATAATAGTGAAGAATTTGGATTGTTTCGTGTCTCGCTCAAATCTCAAACACATCGCTTCAGCGTAAGCCGTGTTTCATAAATTTCTCAGCCAAGTCTACTGTTAATTAATGCTTCTTCAAGCGCACCCGTGGTCAAGAAGAAACTTAGTTAGATTCATTCCTCTTTGAAATTTTCTTTCACATTAAATGTCAATGGTTTCTTAGGCTAATAAATTTCTCAATCACTCTTTATATTCCATTGCATAGCTTTGAGATCAGGCACTCCAATACGTTCATTCACTCTGTTAACGCGGTGAATGTCATTCTAAACTTTAACGTCTCTGCTCATGTTGGGAACATTACTATTCAAATAGCACAAAACAGATTTCCAACCGCTCTTCCTGCTTCAAGCATTGCGCATATATGTTGTATCCTCTTCTTTATCTGCTACCAACTTTCCATTATCAATTTTCAAATCACATTTGTTCTTCCAGCCATTTTTATATGTCTTACATGGCGAGCTGTGGCCTTTATGGAACCGAAACAATTTATCTTACCACGCGTGATAAGGTCAACGCATGATGAACATTGTAGTTTCATTTGGACTGGCACTCGGCTGTGCCTCATCAGACGTAGTCTTTTACAATGTATGTATATTTAAGTTGTTTTATTTTTAATGTACTGACACATAATTTAATTATCAAAATAAAACCATTTGTGCACCTGTTTTGTATTTATGATATCATTAAGGCAGCTAATACATAAGTAATATGAAATGCATGTATATGTGTGTGTGCTTAAGAGAGTACTTTTGTGGGCGCACACGCATGATCATACAATAACATGAGTCTGAATAGTCAATAAATTATACCGCATAATCGGTCATCTTTATCTCACTGTTGATTTTTATACGACAGTTAAACTTCGCCATACAGCTAACCATTAAAGCAGAGGTTGAGACTGTTTTAAAACTCATCTGTAGGGTGATATGTTCACTTTGACACGACAAATGATTCAAACCATCCATTAAATTCGGTGCACGTGTAAAGCATAATAAGGTAGCTCCATCACAAAAGTGGGCCAGTGTTATTGGCGGCATCATGGCGCGATCCCCAATAGCTCCAATTAACTCAAGAAGCAAGTGATAGCCATTCATCACTTGGCTTTTATTTGTAAAATCCTTTTTAAGTATCCCTTCTCCTATAGGCTGCCCATTTTCTTTCAGCTGAATTTCGCTTATCCCAAACGGTCTAAAATAGAACGGACTTATCGCTACCGAACCCTGGTAGGAAATGGTAGTGACAAGTGCAACAATTTATCGTACAACCAGATGACCCCGGAAGAGATTTTCTTAGGTAAAGAGGGTTGTCAGTCATCATTTTTCTTCTAGTAAAGGAATAACCTCCGTCCTTTTCCTTAGTTTTTTATTCATTTCATTCACAAAACAATCAGCTACAGTAACACATTTTGCATTAAGTTCAGCCTCTGTTAAGGTCAAAGTTATAGAAAAATGATTTTCCGGGGTCTCATTGTGTTCAAAGAAATAGAATAGCGGTTCACTCAAGTGAATTTAAAGATTAATGTTACTTCCCATAAACAAGCTTGTCACCGTGAAATAAGTCAATAAAAGGTGTACCTCGCAAATCAGATTCACGACTCTCAGAAATGAGTGCCTTAACTTTCTAGTTCCGGGACAATCCTCTGCATTATAAGCTGGGAATGATGCTTCTGCATATCAGGCATATTAGTCTGGGCCAACTTTAGGAACATGTCCTTGTAACTGGACCTAGCCAGAAAAAATAACAACTACAACTATGTGCTAGTATTGATTGATGGATTTAGCAAGTATGTCTGAGTACGCCCATTCAATTCTAAACATTCAGAATTGGTCAGTGACGCATTTCAGGAGATTATTGAAGTTCCAGAAGAAGGTCGGATCCCAAAAGCTCTCTATACCGATGCTGCCAAAGGGTTTATGGGCAGTCCGTTCCAGTCAATGTTTCGTCGATATCAGATTAGTCATCGAATATGTGTCCTTTTGTTGAGCGAGTAAATGGTACTTTGATGGAAAAGCTATTTCAGGCCATGACCACCAACAGTAGACAGCGTTGATTTGATTTCCTCCCTAGATTGTACAGACATACTTATAATCAGACTACTCATAGGACCTCCAAGTTTCCTGCTGTTTTGGTTAATGATGGCAACGTTTTGCCTGTCTATATAAGCATACAATACAGTCAAAGCCGATCAAGCAAACGATCACTTTACAAGAACAAAGTGGGCGACTATATACTTATCGCAAAGACGCAGGATGATTTTACATGTGGTTATTTACCTCGCGTCACATGGGAAATTTTCAAAGTGTCAAACTTAGTAATAGTGACAACAATGATCGTCCTACTGCCTATATACTTACAGATCTCAATGGTCAGATTATTGAGGATGCTCTGTTTTATTAACCGAAATTAAGTCTTGTTGATCAACAGCTAGTACATAGCCAAAGAGCTGTTTTTTTCATACAATATCTATTTACTAGAGACGGCAACAAGAAACTGCTTGTCTGGTGGAAAGACGGGCCCAAAGAAGCTGCAGAATGGATTTATGAATCACATGTGACAGCTTCCAACTATATGAGGAACCTGGACAGCAACGTAATTTCACACAGAATGATACAACGGAAAAGAAACAAAATGGGTTCGCGGCGATCACAAATTTATTTAATCTAACTACAATACGACCCGGTAAATGACAAACTGAACATTTGGTAACAAACATCGAAATTAGTCCATTTCGCGGTGGGTTGCCTCAGCTCCGTATACGTATCTCACAAGCGGCGTGAAGCAGAAGCTGTAAAAACGGTTGGGTCACATGTTGCTGATTGTGTGGGAGATGGAGCACCTCACGTCAAAAACCATAAACGGCAGCCCGCACCCAAGACAATGACCAAACAAATTCAAAGCAGAAGAAGAAAATTGTTATATCTCTTAATAACAATGAGTTTTGCACCTGCACACGCAACCGAAGTGATCTGTGGTAAAAGTGAAATTAATGTGTTTGACCCTATAAATATACAAGTGGCACTCACTGAAGGACGTTAATACGTTCACCAACCGCTAAATGCTATCCAAACCAATCCAGACGTTGTTGAATATGTAATTCCTGGCACAACAACATCTTCTACTATTGTTCTTTTAATTTGGTATTATACAATACTTTTATTATATGAGTAACAATTACTAAGATTTACCAACAAAGAAGGCAGTAAAAGATTTATAATTGTAAATTGTAAATTGTAAATTGGGCAACTTGAACAGAGTTTACAAAGTTGGTAAATCTTAGTAATCAGAAATTAACTTCTTATTTTGGTCAAAACAATTTTATTTAACCAATTATGGACGCTAGATCAGCCAACACTGAAGAAGATTATACCTACTGGAAAAAGATGTTAGCATTATACATATATTCAACGTGCAGCAAAGTGTACGACTCTAGCTCTAACGGCAGATCAACATCGAGATCTACTTATTAGTGATGCATTTATGGCTGGGCTATACGGCAACGACTTATATAATCTGCTGATATTCTATAGATCGTCTCTAAACCACAGCAGTTACAATGGAGTTAGCTACTACCGATGCTCGCAAATTAGGTCCAACGACTACATCTAATTCAGAGTCAGCCCCGATAGCTTATGAAAATACAATTGCTACAGTCAAGAAATACAACTGCGTATGGTGCGGTGGCACAAAACACGATCGTCAATCATGCCCAACGTACAATTCTGCCTGTAAACAGTGTTAAAAATGGCCACTGTCTGCTTATCAAAACAACCTCAAAGACAGAATTTCAAAAGTATCGCAAAGAAATCTGCCGCAATCACAGACTCAATTAATGAAACGAAACGGAGAATGCCAAAACCGACAAAACGTCAGCAACACTGGCCACAACCTCACCATTAAAATTCGGTCTGATAGACGCGATAGTTAAAGCGTTATCTATTCAATCAAGCTCTAATAGATACCGGCTCAGACTTAACTTTTATTTTCGTCCCATTTTAGAAACAGACCAGTCTAGATTACACTCCGATTAATGTAAAATCAATAACTTTAGCCAACAATTTTACTTTCGAAGGTACAAACAGTACTCCTCAGGATCGTCTTATTAGATTTCAACGATCTTCAATCACGGGAACAGACCTACCTGAATTTCTACTTATCTCGGAAAGAAACCATATTGCACCGAAATCACACACGATCTAAAGGCGACCCATTGGTACAACCGGTGAAACTATTCAAATAATTACTCAAATGGTAGCATTGATTGATACAGTCTCAACACGACATCTCGCTCCATATGTTCAAGATGAAAAACCTCCGAATATTCCGCTGGTTAGCAACAATAATATTGACGAGGTCCCAGCAAGCAATAAACCGAACGTTCGATCAAGAACCGCCCAACATAGAATTTACACCAGAAACCCACTCCAATGACGTTACTAACGAATACGTGACTAGATCGGGTCGGGTGAGAAGGAGACCATACCGATTCTCTTTTACTTAGCGAAAAGGACTGTTATGATATAACTCTTAGTTCATCGTAATATTATATATGTATGTCTAGGTTTATATTAGTAGACGTTGCCCAGTACATATGTATATGTATTCTGTTTTCATAATTTACAATTATAAATCTTTTACTGCCTTCTTGATTAAATATACGCCTAATCAGAAACTAACTTCTTATTTTGGTCACAACATGCATACCCATTTGTGAGCATCACCCATAGAAAAAACAGTCTTGATTTAAAAATATAAATTTCTTGGACAGATGGCAAACCGTTACTTTGTTTGCATTGTTGCCTCTAACGCCTTCAATGGTTCCTCCTGGGCTGCTACTCCTTTAGACTTTGCGTATTTCAATGTAAGTAGTTGGTCGTCATGATGAATGATCAATGCATTGCTGGGTAAATTTCACCGATAATCTCTACACAAAGGCCTACTAGCAGCTGCTCGAAGCAATTCGTGGTGTAGACAAGCGTACCCTTATTCTACAGATTATCAAGGAGACCTTTACTAAAAGTTTGCACATAAGTTTTTACTCGGTCGCCTGATCTCTGTCCTGGTGATGTCGCTCTGTCTGTTAAGATAGGCAATATTAAATCGGCATTAACAGCCTATTAAGGAGAAGACAATTTTGATGCAATTAGGCAGTCAAATTGCTTTTTATTCACTTAAATATCATCCATAACAACATTTTTCGAGTTAAAATCGTCAATCCGCTTCGAATTCCTCGTTCAATCATATATACATACACACACAATAAACATAGAGTTGGGTAAAGGTAAAGCCTCAATATATATGAATCTACGAAACGTTTAAAGTCATCAAACGTCGTTTTTTCCAATATTGTCCAAACGAATCTGCAGTTTAGAATAATCTTTTTAGCCCTAAAGAGTAAATGGAAATTGGTCTTCATCCAATTTATTTGGCTAGCCGAAGTCTTCCAACTGGTCGGAATTTGTACCTGGGTGACTATGGGCTATCCACATCTCTACGTGGTGTGCGGCGGAACCCCAACAGATAATATTATACAATCTTGATTTGGGTGCTAGGGCATCAGAGAACAAAAATCATAAAACTTGATGTTGGATAATAGGTTCTAAGAGCAGCACATAGTCAAAAAACAAACTCACAAAATTCCATTTTTTAAAAGTATTTTTCAATATTTGCCGTAATCTACTGCACATTTGACAAGGATGTGGGAGCAGAGCCCCCACCGGCAACAAATGATTTGGACATGGGTTCTAAGAACATCTTATTTTAACTGAAAATCACATAATTAATACATCATTTATTTGATCATTTTAAAAATTATTAGAATAAATATTTGGATTATTGGGCCTTTTTGCTGGGCTGTGCGTTCACATTTTAAATGTCTGGTTACAGTACCATATTTAATCAAATAAGGAAGATCCAATATAGAAACACTATATCTACTGTTATATATAAACAGTTAGTTTTACTTACATAATTGCCAATTCTCTAGATACAGTCGGCTCTGTGATATGTGTTAGGCCTGAGTTGTATTTGAATTTAGCATAACACTCGAAATAAAACTCAGAAGACAAACAATCAAAGTCAAAAAGATCAGAAACTGAAAAAAAAATTGAATTTCTAAATACCAATTTTCTCATTGTCGATAAGTTGACGACAAGTCATAAAATATGAAAAGTAGTAAAGATTAAGTTGAATACAAATAGTCGTAATTTAATTGCACCAAAAATTTGCAAAGAATTAGTCGTTTGTTAAAATTCAATAGCAGAAAAGGTTGTCCAATATGTTCATAATCACTGTCTTCAAATAGGACAAATAGTTTTCATTTAGCATCTATGCCAATTTACATTTGTCTTTCAAATATCTTCTTATATTTACTAATCTGAAATTACAATGAACCACCAAATAAATCGTTTTATATTTCAACTACTGTTCAGTCTCAATATACTTGCAATTATTTATAATATTAACTAAATGACATTAAGCTATTTTGTATACCAACATTCATTGAATATTTTGTTTACAACAAAATATTAGTTACAACTTATTCTTTACTATTTATTATATAGGACCACATTTTCTACCACTTTCCATCATGGATATACTCATATTAAAGTAAATGCAGAATGACATACTGTCATACTGTGTTATATACGAAATTATACAAATAAAATCCATATTCTGTCAATATATTAAAATGTTCAGGTATTCATGTTGTGTGGGAATTTTATTAACCTACGTTGTCTAATATTATATCTAACTACATATGATTATAACATATCTAATAAAATGTGACAAAAATTATGGTGTTTCAAAGTGAACATCTTTTTCTTACTTAATTCCGTTATCTTTTCTTCTTTACATGTAATCTCCAGCTGATACAGAGTGCATACCAATTCCTGACGCATGCGATCTAACTGGACCGGTTCACCAGCGGAAGGCGTGCTGTTAGAATATGACTTGATAAAGTTAATAAATTTGTCGAATTTGCTTGAAAGCGTCTCAATAATCTTGTTTCCACTTGAAGACAGCATAGGGGTTGCGGTTACATATTCTTTGAGGTGAATCCATTTACTTTGAATGTGATCAATAGCCATGGCAATTTCATCCAATATACCTACAGCATCATCTTGATTGAAAAAAGATTCCAATTACTTTAAATTGCTTTCCAAAACTTTACAGAGTTACCGTTTTGTACACTTTTTGTTTTTTGTACCAAGTAAATCAATAATCGAATTTTGTATGTTAAAAACTTGACTTTTCCTTTAGTTTTTAGATATTTTCTAAAAGGTTTGAAAAAAAAGTTTATTCAAAATCTGCACTTCCTAAGTTCACTGATTTGAGAGGTTATTATGTAAATTATTCTAAACTATGTGAATAGAATTTAACTCTCATGCTACACTGGTTTTTATGATACAATCGTTAGAAAATTCCATGTATAACAGACTAGTAAAATTCTATTCAGTATCAAAATGTGGATAACATTATAAAGTTTTTCTTGGTTTGCAATTAATTTTAATTAATAACTACCAAAGTGGAAAAAATAGCTTTAAGTTCAGTGCAGCGATTTTGCTACTAGGTACTTCTGCTTTATTATAAAAAAACATGAGGTATTCGATGTACTGAAAAAACAACGAACATAATTTTAAATACAAAGGTTTTAGATTCTCATTTGGGATGCACAGCAAAAAGTCATAAACATTAAGTCTTTTTAGATTAGTCGTACTCAAAAAGTCGTATTTTGACTATTGAAAAAAGTCGCATATATTAAATTGCCCTAATGTCGTATTATAAATATTGCAATAAATTGTATATATTTAAAAAACATATTATAATATAATTTAGCATTATATTATGTAAGATACTTATTGATATCCTTATTCATTCGTTGGTCATTTAATTTTACATTGTTTATACATGAAGCAACAAAGATATATTTCATAAATGACATAAATTCAGAGAATCGTAATTTAAGGAGAAATATAAACAAACTAGTTTCGTAAATTCACTTTACATCGTCAGACTTTAATTTGTTATGTTTACAATAATTATGTGAAATTAAAACATTAATAATAAAGCAATTAATAAATTACAATATTAAATTAAACAAAAAAGAAATAACAGAAAGTTAGTTAAACACCTTTAAAAAAAACTAGTTCCACAGGGATAAACTTGATTTATAAAAATAACAAGTTCATCCCTCATTGAATAGATCATTGTTGAACTGTGGAACTAGTTATTTTTTAAAGGTGTTTAACTAACTTTCTGTTATTTCTTTTTTGTTTAATTTAATATTGTAATTTATTAATTACTTTATTATTATTGTTTTAATTCCACATAATTATTGTAAACATAACAAATTTAAGTCTGACGATGTAAAGTGAATTTACGAAACTAGTCACTCTTTATGAATAAACATGGCTGTATAAAAACCTTCCTCCTGTTTATGTGTATTTCTCCTTAAATTACTATTCCTAAATTTACTTCTCTTGTAACTTAAATACAGTTCCTTGATTTCAAATCAAATAATGAGTTACCAAACTATACTATAATTCTATCTAAATTTAATATTTCTTGTCATAATTCTGATATAAAAAATATATGATGAATCGATTTATACTGATTCTCATAACAATATATTAATATTTATTGCCCACTATAATTTTTCCAATGTGTTTTTCATAATACTTTTTTTTATTATACGGCTATTTAAGTACAATTTGTTTCCATAAGAGTTTTTAATAATGACTACTTCATATACAAATGTTTAATCTTTATGACCACTATGAATCCGCTCACTTGACATAGAAGTTGGAACTGAAACACAAGCTCCAATTAAGCCACCAATCTTCTCGGATCTACACTGAAACATGATGTCAACGGCTTCATTGCATTGGATTAACTAAAATACAGGTTTTATATAAATTTTCTAAATTAAAGAGAAAGTTTCCTCCTTTTATCTTTTTATTTATGACTTTGTAACAAAACCCAATCAGTGAAAAACTCGGAACGTATACTAACTTTTGAATTGATTTGCAACCTAAAATAATTTATGTAGATACAAACATAAAAATAAAAATATTTTCATTTAGTTTTTTTTGTATAAAGACCACCAAACTTGAAACCAATCTAATAGTAATATAATACATAATGCCAACTAAAACAAATTTAAACACAAGTATAAAATCAAAATCAAAATGGAAAATACAAACAGTCAATCCCAGAAATATAACATCGCAACAATCCCAGAAAAAAATAGTATTAAAAAGAGGATTAAGCTCTTTGATTAACATTACAGTAAAAATGTTTTCCATCTTAAATATACTAACAATCGAATATAAAGTACAATAACTATATAATTAATAAGACACGAAATTTCCAAAACTCTCAAACTGTGGAGGTAAAAGTATTGTACCTACTGCACAACCACAAAAGCCTTAGTTTTACATTTTTTCAAAATATTTATTTACCTTAAAAGATTGGAACACAACAGAAATATCAAAATATGATTTTGAAATGATCACGATCTTTTTCGACAAATTAATCATTAATATTAATATTACAGAAAACTCTAGCTAAGAAGATATTATTCTTACTGAAGATCGATTTTAAATTACAATAATTCTGCCGTCCCACTTTTCTCTGTTGAAATTTTAAAGAACTTCCTATGTAGCTACGAGTGGTCTTTTATTATAATAATAAATATCACAAACGTAGAGATATGGGTGTAACCATATGAGTGTAACTATAGACAGATCTATAAGAATAATATGGTTAGCCCTCAGCAATGTCATTATAATAAATAAAATATGAAAATTAAAGCCTTATTGCTGAT
>JAUYWI010102160.1:0-11462 GCA_034780595.1 Parotoplana pacifica | reverse complement strand
TTTGATCTTGAAGGGATGTTGTTTTTATGTTGAAGCCATATTTATATATTTTACACATCTTTTGGTTAGATTACTTTTATTTCTATGATGTTAATACTGTCGAAGGCTTGACTGGTTTTGTTTTTATTATTGTTTTCTGCAGTAAAGATTTATTCTACATTTAATGAGAATGGCTTTTTTATTTTATTTCTAAATCTGATTTACCAGTAGCAACAAGCTTTAAATTATTTAAAGAAAATTTGCATGAACAAAGATTACAATCTAAGAGGTGGTTACCTATCAGATAAATAATATTTTTATGGTCTTTGATCCTGATCATAAGATGCCATTTAGTCTTACCAATTTAAGACTGTTTGTATCACACAAACTGGAAAAAAATTATACAATCTTAGACGGGTATCTAATAAAGGAATATTAGACGGACTAGCTTCATAAGTGAGTGAATATAAAATTAGGATGAGTAAGATTTAACATACAACGTGGTGCGCCCATTAAGTGTCAAGCCTAACCATGAAAATCAACTGATATGATTCTAATTTTTTGTAGGAAATATCTATAGAAAAGATAAGTACATAAACCAAAAATATGGATTTAATTGTACTTTGCATATAATTTAATATTCAAATTAAAAATTTTATAAATTTGTACAGCATTTATTCACAATGTCTGCAAATGTTAGTGACTGTCAAGCAAGCACGCTCTGTTATCAAATGTCTCTAATATAATAGATCATCCTCTGACATCATCAGTCTTCTATTACAACAAGGGTATGGTACCGCATCACCTAAGAAAAGTGCTATTTACTTTTGGATAGGTGAATTCAAAAGAGGAGGAACTTCTGTGCATGAGGCAGAAAGATCCGGTCACATCGCCGTCAATTCATGTTGACTGTGTTTTATGATGATCGTGGAATTGTGCTTGAAGTTTATCTCGAAAAGGGTCAAAGTTTGACTGGACAATACTAAAAAAAGTCTTATTCGAAGGGCTCTTCTTACAGAGAGGACATAATTAGTGGCTTCTTCAATACAATGCATTGATACACCAAGCAAACGTTGTTCAGGAGACAATTCAAATATCTGGCATCCAAAAGCTACCCCATCCACCTACAGTTCTGATTTAGCCGCCTCAGACTTTCATTTTTTCTGTCTTCTAAAGGGTTTAGCTAAAAACACTTTTGATACTCCTGAAAGCCTCAGAGTTTGAAAATGAACGGACTGAAAATAGAGATTTTTTTAGCAGTGTATTAGGGAACTCCACCAACAATGGGAAAAGTTCGTAGCTCGGAATGGATCTCAATATATTTTTTGTACCTATTACATTCCTCCCATCATGTAATGAAGTTTGGTATACATAATTTCTTGTTTTCTATACTAGTCCGGATACCACGTATGTTATATATTATTTATCCTAATTTAAAATTCACTTATGAGTTGATCCGGCTACTATTCCTTTTTTAGATACACGTGTTAAATCACCAAATGACTCTTTGGACACTAAAAAAATATTGCTGTGTACCCTAAATCAACATTTACTGGTATTTGCTTAAACTTCAAAGCATTTTGAAATTATTTATATTTTTTTAAACCGTGCACTTCTATGCTGTTCTTCGTTTAAAGACTTTCATTCGAAATAAAATTCTTAGAATAATTTTTATGAACAATAACTATCCTTTTGCTATTTTTGATAATTGTGTACGCAATTTTTTAGATAATAAAATTGAACAATGTACTAACTCTATTTCGGATCCTGATAAAGTTTATACAATTGTCCTTCCTTTTGTTCTAGTTCTATAGTGTTCTATAGTGTTCTGCCGAATTAGTTATTAGGCAGGTTCAATTCCATGGCATCAACTTTCTCCATACTTCTCGGTTTGCTGCCCGGTCCTTCAATTCTCTATAGGTGTTTGGTTTGAATTCTTCTAACATCCCCTTTCTTGCTTTTCCTCTTCCACGTTTCCCTAGAAATCAACCTTTCATAATTGTTTTGACCATTTCTTCTCCACGTATTATATGTCCAATCCAATTCTTCTTTCTTCTGATTATTGTTTCCAACATGTATCGTTTTTCTTTGAATTGTTGGAGTACTTCTTGATTTGTCTTCATGTCTTTCCATGTTATATGTTGCATTATTCTCCAAATCCACATATCTAGTACTTCAATTTTCTTTTTATAATTTTCTTGCATTGTCCAGGTTTCCGCTCAATATAGTGCTATACTACATACAATTGTCTTCACGATTTTCTTCTTAGTTTCTAGTCGTAATGTTGTTGTTAGTAATTCTCTTTTTCTTATAAATGCCGTTTTGGCCATTGCAATCCTTGCATCATGGATATTTTAATAATGAAATCTTAATAGCCTTTTGCCCATGTTCCTATTCCAGAATGAAATATGCACAGTTTGACTTTAGTAAGCTATATTAAGGGCAAATAATGACTTTTTTGTCAAAGTTCATCTTTCAAAAAACACCTTCGACCACTATTCCATAGCCCCTACAGAATGAAGTTCTGCTGAGAATGTCAAGAGCCGAGATATAATACTCTAGAACTTGAAAGACTTTATGTATTAAAATTTGCTGTTTTCCAGAAACCTGGCATTCTCGGTATAACTGCATATAAATTTATTGTAAGTGATAAATTCAAAAAATCTTTTGAAGTAAAATAAACAAAAATTGTATTTTAAGTATAGCATGAAGTTATAATGATTATAAAAAGTTTCCATTGGCCTCAATGAATTTTCGACAGTGATTTTGGAGAGCATACATTTCTTTGTTGAGCTGGGGAACCGTCAAAGATGCGACGTTTAAATGGCAAATTTCTTCTACGCTTGGATTCCAGATTTCTGAAGACATATCTGACACATATGGTTCAAGTCAGGTGAGTATTAACGATGGGATACTTTTCAGAAGCATTGAACAGATATTTGGCTATTTAAACTCAGAAGGCCAATTGAGCATCAACTATCTTATACTACTTTTGCAGATAAGTAGTGTGAAGTCCAGATTGAAATTGCTATCATGTGCTCCCACTATTTGTTTGCAAAAGTAGTATAAGATAGTTGGTACTCAAATTACCTTTTGCTTTTGAGTTTAAATAGCCAAACATTCTGTTCAATGCTGGTAAAGAGAGTTTCTCACCTGAATTGATTTTTTTATCGCATAGTTTCCTCTTTTGCAGTTAAATGACTTTATTGTTGTTGTTTTTATGTTATAGCTCGTAGGAGTTCGAATTTATTGAATAATAAAGAAATACTATTAAATGACAAAATTCCACAAAGTTAAAAATATTTTCCGTTAATTCCTGCGGGAACTTCCGACGTATCAAGTTATTTATGAAACCTTCTCATTTGAAGGAGAAATAGTTTTGGGGTGACGATTAAAAATATGTTATCAGAGTTCTGTACGGTTGCTTGGGATGCCATTATGGCATAGCAACAAGGATCCTTTAGAAATATATGCCATTTTTACAAATATATGGGTATTTGACCATGTGAAACTTCAGTTATCATTAAACTTTTATTTCAAATACTTTTCTCTTAGGAACTGTTGTTAAGGGCGCCCAATATTGCATCAACAATGATTTGTAACAAATGCATCCCGTATAACAATACTTTTATGGCTATCTGACCAAATGAAACTTTAGATACCTTAAAATTATTTTCTTCTACTCCATTTTCTACTTAGCAACTGTTGCTAGGGTCTTACCACTATGGCAACAGCAACAAGTATTTTAAACATATTTGATTACATGGTAACAGTAGCTTGTATCTTTACATTTGCAAGCAACCACAAATATAATAAATTCATTATAAAAGAATGGAATTTAAAGACCAAAAAGGCTCTAAAACAGTGTTAGTTTAAACCCTAAAATAAGTGACACCGTTTTTGGGTATTAGCTCGCACTATATGAAAATTATGAAAGTTTCTTCTCAACAGCATACTGAGATGAATTTAGAATGCTGAACACGTAATGTGAAAAGCAGAAAAGAGCAATGCCGTGTGGTTTCTAATTGTAGTTCTTCTTTGTCTAGTTTCTCTGTCTTGTTGTAGACATTTTTAATGTATTGTTTTAATTTCAGTTTCAATGTGGGCATTTTAAATTCTGTGCATTCTTTGATTTTCTGATACATTAAGTCTGTTCTACCTTTAATTTCCATGTCATGAATGTCCTTGGCATGTCTTTCGACACCAATTATCGCGTGCTTCATGGAATTATCTTCTCAGTTTCTTATTTAGTCTTCTTTAATTTTTCCATCCATTCTCATTATTGATGTTCCCTTCCGTTATCCATGTTTTTTTTCAATTTATCCAATGCTATTTCAAATATCGTTTGTTTCATTGCATTCGTTCGGGCTAGCTAGTCTTCCTGTTGTCAGGTTTTCGTCTACTTGTGTGTTATCAAATTGTCAATAGGTATTACATTTTCTTCCGTGATTTGCTCGGCTTTTTCTTTTTAAAGTTTAAATTTGTCTTCGTGATTATAAGCTGGTGACCAGAAGAGCGGTTTGATTTCTTTACGCTATTTATCCTTAGACGGACTGCAATGCGATCAATCTGACATCGATAAATGTTATTTGTGAACACTAATAATTGATGTTGTATGCAGAAATCTACGAGTTGTGTTTCTTGTGCCCAATCCAACGTCTCCCAGCACTAGAATTGTGTCATCCTTCCCTTTGGTATCACCTATTTATATGATTTTCTCTGGGATCGTACATTATTTCCTCATTTTTGGGTAGTGATGTTGGTGGTCTGTTCGTTGGAATTCATTCAATTGTTATCATTTATTTGGACATTTATAAGGCGCTCTATCTTAATTAAATAATCTCAGAGCGCTAACTATTTACATAAAGTACATAAAGCACATAGTATACGAGTCGTCTTGAATCTCGTCTCATGCACTTGCAGAAGGACGTGTCGACCGTCAGATTGCTCCTGCTTATAGAATGGGTTGAAGTGCACTGTTATGTGTAAGCTACAGGGATGCTCCAACATGGTGCAGGATGATGCTATCGTGGCTCAGAACGCCAATGACTTTGATGGCGACTCTGATAATTAACTTTGTGAGCACTGTATATTGTATTGCATAGATTGTTCTGATATTTAATCTCATATTAATAATAAAAATTAATCTAAAACAAAATGCTTCATTTTATTTTTTATTTAGACGTATATTCAGTCGTCAACCACACATCGATAGCTAGTATAGAAGTCCAGATGCACATGCACGTGCTCGAGCTGGGTGGTTTCAAAGATGGCGTCCATCCGGGCACTAAGCTACCATTCTCAGATGTCCATCACACCTTTTCTGACACTTGAGACATTGGTCTAATGGAAAATCAGTGAGAATTACTCCCCCCGCCGGAGCATTACTTTTGGTCTGGCTCACGGACTATAACTTTCGACTCTATATATTTGGTCTTCTCGCATCTGAACTAGTAGGTTTTTCAAATTTATGTTTATAACTCAACACTTGAAACATATGAATTATATCACTGATGCTAATATCTTTCAAACAAAAAGAATTTTCTAACTCTATTTTTGTCGCTGAAATATTTAAAGTTATTGATTTTTCAACGGTTAAAGTAAACACCGAGGATAACGAAATTGTTTAAATAAATGTAAACATTAAATTTAAACTCGATTTCGTTGTCCGCGGTAAACACACTCACTATTTAAAAATAAATAATATTAAATATCTCAGCAACAAAAAATATAATTAGAAAATTATTTTTGTATGAAAGATATTAACATCAGTATTAATAAAATTCTAAAATATGGTATTTATAGCCATAATAAATGTTGAGTTATAAAATGGGAATAATCACTATGGTAATGCAGGTATATTTGCAAAATCTGCCAAAATATTAACTTAACCAATTTGGTGATATATGATTGTTTTGTAAATATATTTGACATTAGAAATTGGTCAGAAAATTTAATGCATTGGGATATTTAAAAAAAATATTAGGTACCCTCTCGGATCTGGAAACTAATTGAATTCAGCAATATTGATAATAGTGACCTAGGTTGCAACCTGAGCCAAAACCATCAATGTTTTTTGGTTTGAAAATGTCTAGATTTGTTGTAACAAATAATGATTTGGGATGATAGGTAGTTGAGTTGTTTTATCAACTAAATATTTGGTTTAAAGGTTTTTGTCAAAGATTGACCGATCAAAATCGTTATTTAGGATGTCATATCTACATATATCTATTCTTAATCTGATGTTTTATCGGAGACTCTTTCAATTGGTTCGGTAGATAATCTATTTACAAAATGAACTCAGGCAAAAAATAAATTATTTCAAACAGATATATTCTCAATCAGGAAAACAAATTACATAGTTACAAAAGATTAAACATATTCCTTTCATAATTGCATACATAATTCATAACAAATATATCTATGATTTTATTCTAATGTATAACAAAAATGTGTAAAATAAAAATGCATCGGACATGTAGTAACGGATACGAGTATTAAAATGAAGAGTCCTTGTAATCTACATAATTTTAACATGTTGTAAGTTGTAACTATGTAGCATTTTATTGATATTTGAAGAAAACATTCTTAATTATTAGTGACCGTAGGTTTAACATTTGTTTTCTTTATTCTAATTCGATATAAAAGGCAAATATAGTAGACATGCAGAACAAAGTATAAATGATCAAAATTAGTAAAGATGTACAATCATTCAAAATTTGTCGTTGAAATGTACTATCTACAAATTAACATACGTATAAAAAAACAATGTTTTTATTATTTTTGCATTTAATTTAAATGAAACAATCTACAGTATATTTACATATCCAAACGGTTGAGTCTTTATTTTTAATATAAGACTAAAAAATGCTAGTTGATGTCCCAAAAAGCACCCCCTTTATCGAGGTCATCCTTATAACATGAATAAAAATTTTATGGTTTCATTAACCGATTTTAAAATATAACTTTTTCCTCGGGTCCAAACATGGTAATTTGACGAATTATTTATTTCTGAATAACTTTTTGTGGTTTTAAGAATGAAACCATGTAAGTACTATTAAAGCCAAATGATTTAAGCTAACAACTGTGTTATATACACTATATCCATATTGACAGTTAAATAAGAGAATATATATAATATGGTAAACTTATGCATATTCAAGATAGCCAGATAACTAACAATTCTGTATTTACATAAGACAAACAAATGATAATATCAGGTAGTAATGTACATTGAGAAAATATTCTGATAGTCAGATCGTTGCATCAATTCAGTAATATGTATAGAAAGATCACAAAGCTAAATACATATTTCTCTTAAGATATACAAATATTTTTATTCACAGTCCATCTCAGATTTTCCTGATGCAGCGGAAGAACAAGGGATAGTCAACAGACCGCTAGTCCCCTCACACGAATCGTCTGACAGAACACGGTGCAACAAGGAAGGAACAGGTGCGCTGACATTCTCATTTACTCCCATACCGTTAGCTGTAGAGGTGCTGGCAGAACTACCGGATATGGTTGCCCTCCCAATTACCCGTTCCATATGGCATAGCAAGGGAGTTGTTAAGATTTCGTTACTAGGGGGTATAATAGCAGTCGTAGAGACGGAATCTGTGTTCACAACACTTCGGGAGCCACTAACACTACCGCTTGTGCTTGGAAGATTTTCAGGTGGAAGAGAAGTCGCTTTACACATTGTCGAGAGGTTCGAGCAAGCAGCTGAAGGTGATGACGTGTTAACAAATCGAGAACCAGTGGGAAATTGAATTGAAGAACAGGGCATTTGTGATGTTGAGGCTGAAGTATGTAGGCCAGAAACTGTCCGCTTTAGTCCAACTGCACGAGGCCTTCTTTGGTATTCGGCAATTTTACGATTGAAGAAATTGAACGTCTCGGTCATGACAATGCTAGGAATTAAGTCATGCTCATTGGTACCTAAAATAGTTCACAATACATAATTAAGTTATCCAAACCCCGTTACAATATTCAATCTCAAACCTATTATTTTAATAATTTAAAAACTGTTCTGTAACACGCATCTCACTTCAATTTATCAACAGTGTTCGATAAATTTCTCTTTCGTTGACTATTAATAGTAATTCATCATTACTCACAATGTCTAAAAAACTGACTGTGTGATAACAATAAGATATTTAAAAAAAATCATGTATACAATTGATTTCGTTCTATAGTTCCCCTTCTTCACCAGAACAGTTTAATGATGTCGGCAATAACATCCTACAAACTGGAAATCCGGTGGTTACTTCTCTCATTCTGTGGAGAGCCACGCAAGTAATCCACCACTTACCAGCAGAAAAAGTTGGAACATCTCGAAAGAAATTTGGCTGATCAACTCGTTTGTTCAAAGGCTCAACACTGGCAACGTAATGGACACAGTTCTATAAAATAAATGCATAATAAGACTACAATTAAAATTGAAGTACAAAGTAATTACAAAGTTCATTTACTATGTAATTTTAAACCTAGCAATAAATTCATTGATTTTCATTTACAATTTTTATGTACATATAATGTAGTTTACAATTTATTTAAGGTTTTGCTGAGACACCATGTACATGATTTTATCGGTATCATGAAAATAAAATACCCAAATCGATAATAGTGTATGTGTAATTTGGAGAAAAAAGGTAAAGGATAGGATTACTGTCCACCAAAGAATATATTACTAGATCGATTCATTCAAATACAGGGTAATGCAAAAACTCTATAGTTATTAAACAAAGTAAGTTTTTTAACTCCCAAAACGTTAATGTAGTTGTAAACGGCAATCTCCACTAAAAACTAGTTATGTGGTTAAGATAGCAATCGTTATTACAGAGACTACAACAATTCTGAAGGCATTTGGAAGAAATAGTTGTAAGTTTTGTTTAGATAGATGCCTACATTTAAAAGTGATTAATTTCATTACACTCATGACCTATACCAAGGCACAAAGTAATCATTATCTAAATAACAAAACTTAATATAAAATAAATAATAACCAGCGTTACCTTCTCAAACCATTTAAGAGCATCTTCATCAGCAATCCCCTGCATTTTGAGATTCAGAACAGTGTCAGTGAACACAATACCGCGCACACGACGTTTCAAATCTCGCCAAAATTTCTGACGTCTGGAATCCCAGGTATGAGGAGATGACTTTCCCTCCAAATAATTGTGATATGATCCTGAAAACAAGAAAGGATAATCGTGATAACATCCTGGAAACAACAAAATAAATTCAACAAAAACTGAAAACTCAGAACCAGATAAGAATAAAACTAATAAGTATTAAAGAACATTGATATTATATAAGAAAGAATTGACTTATAGCGCCTACCCATTCTAAAATTCTCAGGTTCATCAATTAAATAAGGCGATGATAGAGAGGAGGCCGACTGGTAGAATTGTTTACTAGCAGAGTCGCCATAGTTGAACTGTTGTTTCGATACGGAAGATGCCTGACTATTGGGATGCTGCTTGCGTCTGCCAGAATACAGCGGAGTGCCTACGTGAGTAGCTGAGAGGGACGAGGTGTTAGGATAGAAGTGAGATTCAGTCACACTGGTACTGGTCTCCGCGTCTTCAACACCATTTGTGCCAGCTCCACGCGATTTATAAACAGTATAGTGACTACCATTGGTCATGGGGATGGCTGAACAGCCCGTTGTTAAGGACTCAGCTGAAGAACTTGATTCGCCATTTTTCTGAAGATATGCTGAACAAGAGATGCAAAATCAATAAATATAGCTATTGAATGATATCACCTCAAGTTTATTAACACTTTGTAGATGTTGGAGGGGAGGGACACGACTGCCCCAAAAGGTTTTTCAATATTTCTCCAAAGTGACAGAACCAATTGGCGTAAAATGTAGCGTGCCAAATTCTCTTTAAAGTTTTTTTTTACAAAAAGAAAACAATCCCAAAGCTAACTCCATTTATAAAATTGGATAAATATTTGGCACCTAGATACCTTGGAAATATTGATTTTAAGACTAGGGTGGAACTGAGAGCCAAAACGATAGACATACCAATACCATGTTATTAGTGTGTTTTATCCAAAGCAAGTTTAATGATTTTAGACTTAGTCGAAGCAATAAAGATCGATTTTTTTTAAATTCAATCTTAGTAAATAAATTATTCATTGATTCAAAAACCAATAATAATTAATTCTATGTAGTATATAAATATTTTGTTAATTCACAGTAACTTTTTGCACCAAAAGTCTTTGTTGCTTTTTTTAATAAAACTCAAATTTTAAGAAACTATCAAGTACCTAACTTACTATTGATAAAAGTGTTAGATGACGCGGCTGACAACACTGTCGAATCAATGTTATGCGTGGGTGGCCAGGCCGGCATTTTGCATTTGGTAGTGCGAAGAGAAGCGGGCAGCGCAGACGCATTGCTGTGAGCAGAAGAAATAGCCGCCTCGTAATCAGGCGGAGGCGGATGAGAGGGGGAATGGGTCCACGCAAGAGGGCAGTTCTGCGGATAAGGCTGGAGAGGGTGAACAAGTGCTATTCCAGCATACATGTGGGCCATCACTACAACATGGCGAGCTGGCGAACGATGCAGTAAATGTCGCCATACCGTATGAATTAATTCTTCACTCGAGGGCACTCTCTAAAGTTTAAAGAGCAACAAAAACCAAAAAAAATTGTAATGTCCTATAAAACAAAAGTATGCAGATTGACCCAAAAATCAGGTAACACAGCTTGATTAGCTTCTCTGTATTGTAATATGAATAATACAATTCTAATCAAAATATTGATTGGAATTCCAAAATATAGAAGTTCCAAATGAATGTTGGGCGGTCAAATGTATATCTCTAGTCTACGATAATACTAAGCATAATATACAAAACGTGCACCATTAGGAAACAATTTGTTACTTGACTTTATCAGTAGGCACATAATTTGTTTTAGACATTATGGACCTTATAAAATAAACAATATATATTAAAAAATTTAAATTACTCAGATAACTAAAAGTAAGGGACACTTCAAAGTCGGAAACAATCGCCTGGTGCGTTAAGCTATAAAAAATTAATGTTATTGACAAGTTGCAATTTCTGTAAGAATGCTCGCTCCATGATAACAGCTAGCGTCAATTCATGTTTTTACAACATATTCAAAACCATAGATATAAATTAATATTCATGGTACTAAACATTCATTACTAATCCTAATTCTATGATCTTTACTACTTGGTAATAACAATTATAGGCTGTATCATAGAAAATGGGCGTTTATAGAAAATCTATTTACAAATGTCAAATTACAATATTTAAAATTACAACAATTATAACAATGTTCAATTCATGCTTTAAAATGTTCAACAGTAGTTTCCTTCATTCTCAATTATTTTCCTCTTGTGAGCTATACATTCTTGAAGCGCTATGTTCATTCGTGCTTCAGTAAAATCTGGAAGCTGTTCTGTCAAGAAATGGGTGATGTCTTCCTCCGAATCAAAATTT
>JAUYWI010102149.1:0-11462 GCA_034780595.1 Parotoplana pacifica | reverse complement strand
GTTGCACAGCCAATTTGTTCAACATCGCATAATTTTCGAAACGCTGCAGAGCAAAATTCATACGCTCAGCTGCTTGCATGTATGTCTTACCCCACGATGTGATAGTGGTGTCATCAGCAAATTGGACAAGCTCTGCTCCATCGTTTCACCCGATTATTTCTACGTAGCAGTCTAGGACATATAGTACCAAAAGAAGAGGTCCCAGAATGCTGCCTTGGGGTACTCCGCACTCGACCACTTGTTCTTCACTACATTCACCATTTATAATCGTGGTTTGTTGTCTATGTTTGAAGTAGGGTATTAGAAAGTTCAGGGCAGCTCCTTCAACGCCTACATGTTTATATAACTTGTTAAGCAATCTTTTTCGATCGATTGTATCGAATGCTGCTGACAGATCCAATACTGCTATGAGAACAATGTTACCTTCATCAATTGCTTGGGCAGTAATGGCAATAATGTGTATGTAGAAGAGCCGTTTCACAACTGTGTCCAGGACGGAACTCATGCGCTGATGGTGGTATCACATTAAGTTGTATTGCATGTAGCATAT
The DNA here is from genome assembly GCA_034780595.1 of Parotoplana pacifica. Classification (NCBI taxonomy): domain Eukaryota; kingdom Metazoa; phylum Platyhelminthes; order Proseriata; family Otoplanidae; genus Parotoplana; species Parotoplana pacifica. The sequence goes on along the minus strand of JAUYWI010102149.1, from coordinate 10,912 downwards.
TTTGATTGACGATACGTCTTTCAACTAAACTGTTCTATCATTTTTATTAACAAGGAATCTTCCATTGTAGTAGATAACTGAAAGATCACTTCTGAATTGATTTCAATTGCTTGTCAGAACTAAAAGACCAATCTAATTCACAGGCAGAGATAACTTTCTGAAAAACCACATCTTGAGATGTAGCATGGACAATCTTGTCAACACTATTTGTATTCTCAGATACAATAAGACATACTGTATGCTCAACAGTATTTTCAAGATCAGAAACAGAGCCTACAACAGAATTTCTGGATAGACAATCGGCAAGAATATTGCTATTACCTGGAATATGATATATGTAGCATAAATCTTTATAGCAACAAATATAAAAATATGAAATAATATCAGTCCAACGTCGACAGTACTAACATCATAGAAGTGAATGTAATCCAACCAAAAGATGTGTAAAAATATAAATATGACTTCAACATAACAACAACATCCCATCAAGATCAAATAAAATTATGTAATCATGTGTATCTTGTTCTACACCCAAAATGTAGCATGTTAAGATGTCCAGTCAATCTCGGTGATTGATAATATCATCTAGTAAATCCGAAATCAAAATATCAAAATTCAAATAAGATCCGGTCAGAAATGAAAAATGTAAAATATTAATAATGCAAAACAATAACAAGAAATATGGTGCCGGACTTAGGACCCTCAGCGATGAGTATTATGTGCACACAACCGTCACTCTTCCCATAATCTAGGCTAAATAAACACTTGTTGAATTAGAAGGCAGATCAAATACGACTTTAGTGATGATGGAATCATTACATTTACACCAACAATGTAGGAAATGTAATGGCGACGGTTGACTGAAAAACCAATATGACAAATAATACCTAAAATATCACAATTGTGGTTCTTATAAGATATAAAATTTGGAACAACTACATTAATGCAGTTTTTAGTACTAGTTAATAGAACTAGTTAATATTCTCGGAAAATTGATGGTATTATAAGTAACATATTGTTGTGTAACTATTTGACAATTATCACAAAATCTATTTTTATTAATTTGGTGATAAAATGGATTACTGTCAATATCAATTTTTAAAACAAAAGATTTAAAATCATTATCAGAAATGCTAACATCTGAATCAAAAGGGTTTGTATTATGAAATGAGAAAATCAGAATTAATATAAGTTTTACTATCTGGGAAATTAGATTAAAAAAATTAATTTCAGACTTAATGCCAATATCAAAATTGGCAGAATCTAAAGAATGAGTAAAAGTATTAGGGATTGGTTTTGAAGTGTAATTAGCTAAATTAAATTGACATTAAATTCATATAAAACAGAATCATAAATAATATATCTAGCAATTAATATTTGTATGTGTATTTCAAAACAGAAGTTTAGAGTATTGTAAGGAATCTTGAAACTCTGCACATAATCTCAAAGCTATATTTTCCTTCTGCTAAAACAAGGACTGTGGGAGCACACCATTCTGTAGCCTCAACAACAGGTTCAATGACTGCTGTTTCTTGCATTCTATCAAGTTGAGCCAAACTTGATCTCTCAGAGCAGGTGGGACCCGTCTGCAGGAGGAGCAAATGGTTTTGAACCTACTTTAACTCCAACAAGTTACCACAATGATCAAACAAAGAATTGTTATGTTCAGATACTAGCTCAGAGACACTGTAATAGAATCAGAAATAGTGGGTAATTCCTCTAGTCAGCCTAATGATTGACTTGGATCAAAGGAGAACCCAATAACATAAAACATAGTAGTAATATTAGTTCCTTTATAAGAAACAATGCATGTGGTTGAACCCAATACTTTGAGTAACAAGTGGAGCCAATTACTATTTTTTTGTCAGGGTTGGTTCAAGAGGTAAATGGCAAAATGTAGAGGGTAAGATATTGACTTCTGCTGCACCTGTATCTACTACATGGAACAGATTCACCATTAATAGAAATATGTCTATCTATCTAGAAATCGTCTATAGCACTAGTATTAATAGCAAAAAGAGAAAATGTTTAGTATTTGACAAATCATTAACGGAATCATTATTAGAAATAGCACGAATGGTATTAGAATTTACAGATTAGTTTTTGGTCCTACACACTTTTGAAAAATGACCTATTCTATTGCTTTTGATTTTGCAATTTTTGCTAGACATTTTGAGGTCATTAGCTAAATGTGAAGTACTATTGCATCTAAAACATTTACTAATTTTAGTGTCGGTATCTGGTCAACGCTGATTACCTTGGCTCTGTCTTTGTATTTATATTGGCATTTTGAGCTTCACCCCAAAGTCTCAGGTCGTGACTGATTACATTGACCTTGTCTTTGCTGATTGGTAGGTATGTAGAGCTTGACCTATAGAACTTCTGGAATAGGGACCATACATCTAAAAATTGCATTGACTGAGACTGCACTGTGCTCTTTGTTTGCACTCTCGAATACCTCTGCATGTACCAAAGCAGCATCGAAGATCAGCGTTGAAGCTTCTTCGGCAAGTAGTCTTTCCCTCAGGGAAACGTTTTGCCTTGTTGTTGCTGTTTCTCCAAATTGACAGTCATGACAAAATCTGCGTAGGCGGCAGGAAAACTCTGATACAGATTCGGTAGGGAATTGTTTGGACTCATATAATTTCTTGCGTTCCATTAAGATGGATGACTGCCCCTGTAAAGTAGGTGGTAAACCTATCTTTTGACTCTTAGAACGTCGTAGTTTTAGGATCTGAAGTCCGTTACAGATTGAAATTACATCGGGACCCAGATTATTGATAAAAATAGGCAATATTCGGTCATCCGACGCATTACTAATGGTTAGATAGTTGTCAAACAGAGGGATAAAATAAGTCCAATCAGAGCATCTCTGAGGTTGTTTGGTAGTATAAGACTCTACATTCTCGTAGCCATAATGTTGCGTTTCAGAAGAAGTTATAGTATGCAGCTTAGAATATTTTGTAAGCAAGTAAAAGGACGGTTCATTATCGAAAGTGATCGGTTTTATTTTCATTTTCGTAATCAACGTTTTCTTTTATTTTGGTTTCGATACTAAGGACATTCGATAATAAAAATCATAACACTTGGTGTATGATAACAGCCTCTACGACACGCACATGGTCAACAGACAATTAAACCAATTAGGCCATTAAACTTTCTGGTTATCGTACGCGATTCGGACTGCTGCTTGCTCACCGAATTTAATTACGGAGCACCTAATAAAAGAAGAATAATGAAAACAGTTGAACACCCCATACGATACATTTGATTTTCACAATTGGGTTGTTGCAATACTATTGTCCAAACGAATCCCCAATTGCGACAAGTTTCTATACCCTAATATCGCATCAAATTAGCTATCTTGTAATACTGAAAGGATGGAGCTACAGATAAATAATTATACAGAGGTCCGACCACAGAGTAACAATTATACAGAGGTTCGCTACAGAGTACTAATTATACGGAGGTCCGACCACAGAGTAATAATTATACAGAGGTCCGCTACAGAGTAATAATTATACAGAGGTCCGCCACGGAGTACTAATTATACGGAGGTCCAACCACAGAGCAATAATTATACGGAGGTCCGCCACAGAGCAATAATTATACGGAGGTCGGCCACAGAGTAATAATTATACAGAGGTCTGACCAGAGAGAAAAAATTATATAGAGGTCCGCCCAGAGTAATAAATGTACAGAGTTCAGATTTACCATTATTGAAAGGAAGCAGAGTGGAGAAAATTATCAAATCGTCCCTACTATCTCTGCAAAGTTGAAGAGTAATTACCCATCTAGAATTTCCAGAAATTTACAATATTCTATAAAATTTATAAAAATGTGGATATCGATATAATTATTACTCTGTCGAGTGTACCTACATAAAATAATGCTATTTGGCCAATCGAAGTCTTTCCAAAAGTGGGTTATTGTACATGGAGGATTAGGTCCCGTCTCATTTTACAAGGGTGTGGGGTGGAGCGAAGGCCCATGCGATATTATACAAACTTGACCCTAATTGTTTGCTTCTAGGTTATTTAGTCACTGGATTTTTTCAAGCAATTCATATTTCCAAATACGATGAAATGAATCCTACAATCCTACGTCTAGTTGAACAATCAAATTAAACATTTTATGTCACTTAGCAACTGTTGCTAGGGACACCAACATGGCATTGCAACAAACAATTTTTTAAATAATTTTAGATATATTTCGAATTTGTTGCGTTTTAGCAGTTTTATTATTAGTGTGTTTGTGTGTGTCTATTTTGCTAATTTTAGTATTATCGTCAATTTGGGCTGCACATCGTACTAACCGGAATCGAAGTTTGGACGCTGGGTCAACGTTTTGAGGTAACCACAAACGGCAGCATGACCTTGAGAGAATTTGCACTCTACAGAAGTACATCATCAATAACCGCAAAGCACGACATGGCACATTTTATCAGGTGACAAGACGTTTCTAGTTCGATCATATTCACGTTTTATGTTGTTGTCAAGTTTTGTTGCAATCAGAAACGCGGGCTTTAAACACTTAGATATATCAGGCGACTGGCCAAGTCGTTTTTTCTCAAATACAATCGTTTTAATGATTAGCTTTGTTGATTTTGAATCCATTTACCAAAAATCTGAAAACAAGTTTCGTTCTAGCTCAGGCTGTACTGGCATTTGCTACCGACAAGATGACTAGCATTCACTGGTCTGCATTTGAAAAAAAAATGCAATAGATTTAACTTTTCTCAACTAATTTTACCTAATTTTGGGGTGCTAATTTGGAATCTGACATTTCATTTACGTGGTTGGCTCTAGTTGTTTTCTACAATGGTGTTAAAAAACAACACTTTATCCAAAATTTGTGACTTTATTATTACAAGATCAAACATTGTGATACATACAATATCATTCATTAGATTCATTATAGAAAATTATGTAGCAATTACTGAGAGAGAAAAGGAGTCTTCAATGTTTGTTTTTATGGGTTTTACCAATTTGATCACGCTTCAAACACTAGCAATAATCGACTAACTTACCAGCATTCTACTACCTTTGTATCTTTCTTCCATTGTGCGGAGATCCTGGTGAAAACGCATTCCCTGTTCTGCACTATAATCATCAAAAATGTCAGGCAAATAGTCTAAGTGTGAACTCAGGAAGTGTATCTTAACATACATTCTAGCACCAAGAAGTTTGAAGCTCCACAGTTTCTTTGTAAGCAGCACTAGGGTGATTGCCGAGAAAGTCTTGTTCTGAACCTCCAAACAATCACAAAATCAACATCCTTCGTGAACTCTCTAATCTGAGGACCATCGAATATGCTTGCACACAGCTTAACCTCATTGACTGAAGGGAATTTTTGCTTCAGAAATTTAACAGCATGACAAAAATTATTCATAAGCCGAGCTTAATGTGAAGCAGAGGAAGCCAGATACGATCTGGAGGAAGAAGAGGAGAGGATCTTACATTTTGTGTGTCATTATGTGTACCCAAAGTATGCAACTCATGTTGAAGATAATGAGGCCTCTGACATTGTTGCAATACTACTTTTAGTAAAAAAGAGCAGAAATTTCTTTCCCTGTTACGATACCAAGCAAACTTATTTTCTCGAAGATGAGAACCAAACAACTGGGCAGACTCTTTAGACAAGCATAAATCCCTCATCAAGTCATTCAACTCTTCTTGTGATAGAGGATTGGACTGATTAGTATTGCTCTCAGGGTAGTAGCATGATGATTTATCAAGCAAATAATTCAGATTCAGATGACGAAAATGTGGGCACTGGAACCGTCGGCCCGTGAGGTATAGTTCTGATAGCTGATAGACAAAATTGATTGATTAACACATGTAAACCATTTAAAAAAAGTACTATAATTAAACGGCTGAATTTATCTAGGACATTAATACTATTTATAAGAAGTACATGCGTATAGTGCATAAAGGATATTATATCTCTTACAGCAAATATGGGGAGCAAAGGCCTTATCCTGGTTTCATAGTTTCATTCCAAAGTATGCATGATAGGCTATTTTGACGAAATCAGAGATATTCAATATTCTACTAGATTAAGTCACCTCTCCACATATGTAGGAAAAACCGATTAGGGTCGTTCTTACACTTTCTGTTCATTTCTGTAAACTGCAAATTAATGATATGAATCATTGATATGTACCTACCTAAGATTAATATATAACATAGAAAACTGTCAGAGACACTTGTGAACTGTGATTGGTTACAAATTTAAAGTAGAATGAAAAAGCGAGTATTGATCGCTTACTGTCCTTGCGTATAAGCAATATTAGGTAGTCCTCGGGGTTAAATATCTATCGTTCGATATTGAGGTGTAATATTAACTGCTTGCTTGTACACCATGATTTCTATATAAACAGTTGATTTCTGCTGGTCACTACATTGCAAAATGCTTGATTTATGATATGTAATATACAAAATATGCGTAATTGAATGCATCAAAATTGTTTTTTAGATGGAAATATGACGGAAATACATGTTATCAATATTCTAAAAACCTTCCAAAAATATGCCTAAATGACATTAGTCAAAAAAAGAATGAGTTGTATTTTCGGAATCAGCAACCCAAAATTATAGAAATATGAAATAAACACCCCAGGATATAAAATCATGTTGACCACATGTAATTCACAACAGAGAAATATTAGCGTTATATTGAATATATTTTGTTTTGTTTTTATTTAGTGCAACTGCTTTCACAAAAATTCTGGGAAAAGCCTGGCTTCGTGGCGTGTGCAATTTTAAATGGGGAACAGGAATATCAAGAGTAGTTGATTGTTATTATTTCTATTATTTCTAATCACTCTGGAGGTCAAAATGCTTTCCAATGACCAATCTTCATGACCTTTAATAAGAGAATGTATAACATATTTGGTTTGATCTGCAAAATATCAATCGACAATTAAAGTTTAATAATAAGTTCAAATTTTAATAAGCACGCAGGTTGATCAAGCTTTTTGTGGCACATTAACGTCCAGGAAATCTTTAACTATCCGCCATTTCTAGTTAAATTGTAGAATAATATGTTTTTATCCAATTTCAAAAGACAAAGCACAAAAGAGATAAGATCGATTTTTTAAGAAAAATCTGTACTAAAAATCGTAGTAGTAACCGTCAAAAAAATATTAGCCTGGCATATCAAAGATTAACTAAAATGTCTAAATTATAATACTTGCCGGAAAGCCAAAATAAAGCGCAGCGTACTGTAAATCAAAAGGTGATAAAATAGGGAATTTCAGTTCTCAAATATATCTCAGTTTAGAAATATTTCATCCAAGACAAAATTATCATCATTTTATTGTGTTAAGAGCAAAATAAAAAAACTGGAATACTTAAACATATTACTCGCAAGTGATAGTCCAGGACAGCTGTTTCGACCTTGGTGGGCCTCGTCAGCCAGACATAATCACAGCCTGAGCAAAATAAAATGTTCGTATACTTCATATCAAAGCACAAAAGTAAGGAAATTTGCTATAGTTACATAATAAGACATAAAATAGAAAAGTTGTGCTATTAATAAAATGACAAAATTAAAATAGATTTCCATATACCGAGCACAATTTTATGACAAAATTAAAATACAGTGTTCCCCAAAAGTCTTTAACATTTTAAATAATATTTCAAAATAAAATATGCTCTTTTCCAAATGGATGAAACATTATATTTAACAAAAATGCAATGAAACAATGTAAATGCTAGGTACCTGAACAAACACATGTTCGCCTTCCTTGTGTAAACATTAAATCTCGCAGGGACGCGGTTTATTTGTTCTTCAATTTTGACTTGAAGTGCAGAACGCTTAGGATAGGTGGTACCAGGAGGCTTGTACACCTTGCCCTGTATGTACGACCAAAATCAATAGTCTAAGAGGGTTAGGTCGGGAGAGCATGCTGGCCATTCGAGGGCACCTCTGGGTCCTATACATCTTCCCCGTAAATGGGCATTTAAGAGCTCAGGCGCCGCCAACGAATTGTGCGGTCCTGCACCATATTGTTGAAAATACCAACCATTTCGCCTTTGACTGCATAAATTAGGGATGACTTTTTCTTTCAGTAACCGGCAATTACGTTGTCCATTCATCGTTTCTTGCTGCACATCATATGTAACCATGCCGTTCAATCCGGAGGCTGGCCAAACCCTCACTGAAGGTATGCTTTGTTTGTTTACACGGTTTGATAACTCGCAATTGCATTTGTCGGAGAAAACCAGGATCTGCAGTTTACATTTCTCCCATTATTTCCGCTGTCAATATCTCCACAGCAAAATGTTTGGCAATGAGATAGTTTAAAAAGGTGTAATTTTTCAGATTTCATTATGCGATGAATACTTGATTGGGCATATTTAGTTGTATCAACTATTAAACGATGTTCCTTGTTTTCTTGTGTTGCTGCTATAAATGGTCATCCTGATCTTAGACAATCAGCAGCTTCTAGGAATTGTACACACCAATATCTTATGACACTAGCTGCAGGCAGGGGCTCTCTTATTGGACGTCTACTTCCTTTCCGATTTTCACGAGGAATCTTCTACGATACGAAGAAACACCTGTTCTTCAATATTCCAATCTGTAGTGAAGAACAAGTAGTCGAGTGCGGAGTACCGCAAGGCAGCGTTCTGAGACCTCTTCTTTTCGTACTATATGTTCTAGACTGCCACGCAAAAATAATCGGTTCAAACGATGGAGCAGACCTTGTCCAATTTGCTGATGACACCACTATCATATCGTGGGGTGAGACAGACCAGCAAGCAGCTGAGCGTATGAATTTTGCTCTGCACCGTTTCGAAAATTATGCGATGTTGAACAAATTGGCTGTGCAACCAAAAAAACTCAGCTGTTACGCTGTGACACTCATCAAAGAAGACGAGCAGGGTCACAAGTCGAAATCAAGATGGGAGGAGATACTTTATCGTCCTCGGAAAACTATTGAGATCCTTGGAGTAACTTTAGATTCTTCACTAACATGGATTTGAATAACGTATTTGTTGCTATAAAGTCAATACGCAGAGCTGGCAATCATCTCTTGAGACAAGACAAAGAGTTGCTTTCTAAAACACTAGCAATGCCAAATCTGACATATTGTCAAACGCTATTCGCGAACGCTGCTAAATGGGGCTACAATGCTATTTCAAGAGTGGCGTCAGGACAGAAAAGAACTCTCCCTGCCCGTGAAATCATGATGTGGCCCACGATCGAAACCATGTGGGACACTGCCAGGATCAAAATGGCGAACAGGGTATGGTTAAATGGCTATCCCAAAGCACTGCGAGAATGGCTGCAGTCCACTACAAGAGCTGGTCAGAACCCGGTGGGGGCCGAGACGCGGAGTGCCAAAGAGGAAACGTCACAACATCGACAGCCAAGACCAAGTTTGGGGAGCAAGCATTCAGATATTGGGGACCAAGAAGTCTGAATAGACAAGAGTAGAATATTGAGCTTTTGCATACGAAACACTTTCGATTAATGACGTCATATTTAACTTTCTGTACAAATTTATTTTATATACATTATTTATATTGTATTTGACTTTCCAACACCGCACTGCACACTGTGCAAGCAGTGGAATAAATAAATACTAAAATACTAATAATTCTCTTGCCTGAAGATTTTTAGTATGAATGATGATGTTAAAGGACTTGCTCATATGTCTAAATTTGGTTTAATCTTCTGAATGCTAAAAACACACCTTATTTTACTCATTCACAGCCTAAAGTACGGTGCAGTCATGGTAAAAAAATAAAAATCATGTTAATAACAGTCTAGATTTGTTTGAATTAATTAACAATTGTATTGATTGGCTTAGTAACCATATACGTAATTTGGTTGCAATCCTTTATACTTTATCTAAACACATTTTGAAAAGAATCCGTCAAACTATTGTAGGTAACTATGATATATTTTTTGTTAATATAATATTTGCATTTTATTTTTTTAGATTACATTTTAAAAACAAAAATGTCGAACAGATTAATTTACATTCTATTTTTAATTCTTAACATATTTATAATTTACTATATAATATTATTCATTATAAAATACCTAGGTGTTTTATTTATGACAAACCAATTAGTAAGTATAATTTTAATTATAATTTTACTCTTAATAATCTTAGTTTATCACAAATTTCAGATAATGGTTCATGTCATGGTAGGTACTAGAAATCCAGATCTTAAAAATTATATTTGTAGTGCTTATGATCATGTTATGACAGGGGATATCTCTATTGTTATCGACACGAATCTCATATCCATTCTTGAGAAGGGGGCTAAATTTAGCATTTCTCCATATTTTAATTTTCAAAAATCTTTATATCATCTTAAGTTAGATATCAAAAACAATATTTTCAAATGGGCTAAAAAAGAAACTATATATCCATCTCTCTTTGATACATTTTTAGTCATATAATTTCTATCATATCTAAAAATTCAAAAAATCTAATTTTAGTATTAAGGATCTTAAAAATAAATTCTTAGCCATTCATGACAGATATGTTATTGTTCCAGTTGATAAAGCAAATAATAATTTTGCATTGATCTGTGAACAATTTTATATTTCTACTTTCATGAAAGAATTAGGTATTTCCAACAATATTACGGGCAATGATGTTTATAAACCATGTTATCTCTCTAGAGGTGATATCTACCATAAACATCATAAGATTTATTTAGATAATTTTAATATTAGAATTAGTAAATTAATATTCCTAATATACACTCAAGAGCAAAAAGAATCGCCACCCAACAATTGAAATTTAACATACATAAGTGTGTCGATTCATTAAAGTTCATTCTTTTCTCACTTTTGATTTCGGCACTTTATATACTAATTTGCCTCTTAATGAGATCAATACTCAGTTAAGTAAGCTTATTAGTAAAATGTTTTTAAATTCTAA
>JAUYWI010102138.1:0-11464 GCA_034780595.1 Parotoplana pacifica | reverse complement strand
CCTATAGAGAATTGAAGGACCGGGCAGCTAACCGAGAAGGATGGAGAAAGTGGATGCCATAGAATTGAACCTGCCTATAACTGATTTGGCAGAACACTATACACTATATAGACAGATAAATAATGAACTAAATATCTGTTTATCGGTAACATACAGTATTTAATAGAATACTGGTAGAGTGAGTTTTTATTGAAAATATATGTTTTAAAATTTATTAACTTGAAGAATTGTATATTCTTACACATTTGGTATATTTATTTATTTTCTGGTTTTGAAATAATATTAAAAAATGACATATTATTAAGACAGAATCAGTAAACATTATTCTTGGCTAAATTAATATGCATAATAATTACAAATTACGTTGAGATTTAACATTTAGATAAGCATGCATCTATAAAATTTAAGAATTATAACTTCAAGATGTAATAAGGATCGAAAATTAAGAGAGCCAAAATGCCGTCCTATATGTAGGTGGTTAAAATCAAAACACTATTTTGCACTTTGTAAAAAGTAATTTTTATGCAATTACATAACTAGATGTCATCTAAAAAAGGCAAAATTGACTTACAACTGCATTTGTATTTTTTGTAATACAACTGAATGTAGCGCTATTGTGTCTCTCTACTTTCAGAGTACTGGGCTCACTTCCGTCAAAACACGGAATTCGTTGGTGTGTATAGCAATCTAAAATTAAATTTAAAAATATAGCCATACGTAATACTACTGTATTTTTTACCATTCCAGCTGATTTTTACTTTTCAACATCAACAAGCTCACAGGTCTGCTTCAATTTTGACATTTTTAAAAATTAAACTATGTAGACTATTTTTGAAAATGATGAGATATATGGAAAGCTTTTTAAAATCAAAATGATTTATTTTCTAAAAAAATTTTGGATGTTTTATTTTCTAACTATATTTTGTTGCAAAAATATTTATAATGCAAAAAGATATTTTATTTTTAAAAATAAATCTATTTTTTCAAAAGTACTGAACTTCCTAAAGCATTTCTAATTACTACTCGTATATTGTCTACTACATTATGCATTTTACAGAATTAATCAACTATGTAAATTCAATGCAAACACTTTGGTCTAATAGTTTCATTTTCAATATCAATTGGGTAAATTTTTTAACAAAATGCCACCGATAAACAACCTAATCGATAAACAGTAGAAATTTAGGTTAGTTTGCCAATAAATAATTAAAACAATCCCCCAACGCTTATATCTCGATTTAGAATGCGAATGTTGCGTTAAAAAATATTGTGCAATTATTGAAATTTTTGAAAGTTAGTTTTAAGTAATTTGCAATAGAACAATTATAAAATAAATAATTAATTCTAAAATTCAGGTTATCAATTTGCTTTTAATGAAAACAAATAGAATTTTTTAAAGATTTTTAATCTGCATTAAGTTATAAAAGTCTAAAAGTTGGAATAATAACAGTTTTAAAAATATGTAGTAAACTATTTTAGACACATTTTAAAATAAAAATTATAAAAAGATTAACTGTTTATAATACAATTTCAAAATAAAACCAAAATGAATTCCGTCTTCACTGAAATTCAATAAATTTTTGGGCTTGCGCTTTCGTGCTGCCAATAAAATATTTCTAATATTTTAGTTTACTTTGCTTAACTCTAGTAGCTCGATATTCCCAGAGATCTGTTCAATAACCCATTCAAGTAGAATTTAACTAACTTTTTAACACAACAAGTGATTCTAGGTGAGTAATTCCCAAACAAGAGAAAATTAAAAAAAACAATGTTTTTAAAAGAAATGTATGAATTGGTACCTACTGGATGACCAAAGCGCAAAAAAGAACGGAAACAAGATTTTGTATGTGTTTTGGCAATTTGATATTGTTGAAGTTAACTTAACAGATAGGTAGATCAGTACACAAAAAGTAAAAATTTAGATACCTTCAGATGTGATAGCACCAATTCATGTAGAAGTCATGGTTTTATCGTTCTAGTTTGTTTGACCAATAATAGTTAGATGAAACTACATACCCACTGAAGTTGGAATACTTATTATTTAATAACATCAAAGTTTTCCCCCCACTTTTTGTGTATTTATCTTTTAAGTTAACTTTAACCATATCAAATATACAAAACACAATATATATTTTTTAAAACATTGATTAATATTTTCTCTTGTTTCCGTTTATTATAATAAAATTGGTCCAGAAAAGTCTAAAAGTTGGTTAGCTCAGCTCTGCAAAAACAAATACCAAAAAATTGTTGAAATAAATGAAATAAAATATGGTTAGCTATGAAATCTAAATTCGTATGGTAGATATTATTAAGTAAATAGGTATTTTAGTATATAAATTAAATTAATTTAAAGATTTTACAGCCAACAAAGTCGAAAATATACATAGCTTCAGAATATAAACACTACTAGATCATTGTATATGTACACTCTAACAGCGTAATTTGAACAATGATCAATATACCTTTAGTTTTCTCGTCTTTATTAACCCTAAAATTTTTAAAAATAATTTAATTATGTACTAAAATACTTAGTTACTTAGAGCCATACGAACCTAAATAGCTAACCATAGTTAATTTCATTTATTTCATCAACTTTTTGATATTTGTTTTGGGAGAGCTAAGATCACCAACTTTTAGGCCTATTTGGCTATATTTTGTTTTATTCGTATATTTTAACGATATCTGTAAAAAAAATGTTGGGGATTATTAGCAAGCCAATGACATTTTCTCAATAAAAAAATCTGGAACCCGAGATTGAAGATGCTGCAAATTTATACAATCAATTTTATAACTTTAAAATGACGTATCTCATGAACCGTATATTGTATTAACGAAATTTTTGTTGCAAACAGCATCTAGGTATTTCATTAGCTTAATTTCACTTAAATAAGTGAAGTTTAATTTTATACTACAAACACATGTTACTCATTCTAGGCGGTTACTAGAGTGTATGCTAGCTCGGGTGTATCAACCAAACTAAAATGGATTTTTATAGTCTCTTGGACTATTGAAATCGGTTAAAGTTTAGTGACCATGATCAGTACTGAAGAAATAAATCTATAAAGAAGAACCATTTTTAAGCATCATAGTTCGAAAATCACTTCACCGATTTTTATGAAATTTGCAAACATTGTTAACATAGCAAAGTTCAACCTACTGACCGAATTTGATTATTGTAGGGTTTAACTTGCACGAGCTATGGATGTTCAATTTTAGCCCATGTTCAGAAGTCTTATAATACTCTGACAAGGCTAGCTAGCTTATAGAGTAAACGGCCTATTGCCATAGTCCTAAATAAATTGTTTTAATTCATTTTGATTTAAAAAGCGTCTTAACAAAATATAATATTGCATTACAATACATGCCTATTTTTCGGGCACTTTGTGCCTTCAAAAATTAAATTACTTAGGCACATAATTCCAGTCCTAATATAATAAATTGTTTTCATTTATATAGTTTGATTTAGTAAGTCATTTAAATGCATTGAAATACCCAAGTACCTACTAATATTGCTAAAGACAGTAAAAATAAATTTAAGAGCTAGTTTATATTCTTATGAAGATTGAACAATTTCGGTCACAATAATAAAAAAACATTCGGCTGTTTTTCTTCGTCAGACTTCAACCTGATATTACTCTCTGGGCTAGATTCACTTCATGTTTCTACATGCAACAAAAACATGAATTTAAAAGAAATGGCAGTAGATGTAAAAGTCTAACCCAATATTTGTTCAAAATACGGATAAATGAAATTCCTATAGATTATAAAACACTTTTAAATTTCCAAAATCCATCAACTATATCCTTAAAAACGAGTTTAATTGATCTAATTAAGAAAATACTGATTTTGAGAGGGGGGAATGTTTGTTTATTGAAAAAATTTCCAATCTTACAAATTTATTCTTTACATAAAACTTTCATAGAGTAGGATACATGTTTAATATTCTAATTTTGATCAACTATATCTTTGCCATGATTTAATTTATCCTTTTGAACAATCTAGCACCATGTCTTGATCTTTCCCAAAAAAGCGCAATATATAAAAGGATCAACCTCTGATTAATGACCAACTAAAATATGTAATTTTATTCTAATCCAGCGAGCAGCTTGATTTTTTTTGGGGGGGGGAGAAAGGAAATCCCCCGCTACACCATTTTAGTATTTCATGTCTATTTCGGTGGCATCCCTGATCTGTTTGCAAATATATACAGGGAAATATAGCAAGGGTATGGTATAAATAAACTATTTTGCTATTTTTAAAACACTTTATTTTCTAATATTGTATAAATTTTCGACAATGCTTTAATGTTATTTCTGGGTCTCCCATTAGTTTGCAGATCATCCAGCCTAACCATCTACCTAAAAAGGAATTTCCTACACATTTCAACTTCAAAAAGCTATTCTGTGGACAGATTATCCATTCCAGACATCAATACATTAGCAGAGAGAGTCAGATATCAATCTGATTAAGCTCTATATTTTGGTTCAATTAATCTATGTAAGTACGTACGTGGAGTAAAAAAACGGAATACTAATGCGATCACGTGACGTCAAAGTACAATTAGAGAGAAGAGGAAAAAATTGTACATAGAATGAAAATATCATTTTAATATTATTATATTATGCTTTTAAAAATACCTGAACAAAGTAATATGCCTTTTAATGTATATGCAATTATGTGTCACACATAATATACATTTGTATATTGAATTTCAGAATTAAAAATTTTTCAAAATCGCGCAATCTGTTATTTATCTAACCCGAACCTAGTTATATTTTTGGCAATATGAAACCATTTCAGATTTGTATCCATCCATTAATGTTTTCACTACATACATATTGAGTAAACTTTGGTAAAAAGTGCTTACCTAACAATCGAAACATGGCATGAATAAAATTGTTGTCAGTGAAGTCAAAATGTGTGTTTAATTTAGTAGTGATATTTTATTGATATCAAATATTTGCCTAAGAGTTTTTTTTTAAAACAATACCATATAGGTAGGTACGAACATGAACCTCTAAATAGAAATTTAATACCTAATTTATACACCATAGTTCTCAACTATAAACGTCAATCTAACAAAAAGGTATGTAATTTAGGTACTATACCGATTTTATTTATTCCTACATCATTAGTTGGTTCATACACTCTTTTTTGTTTAAAAGTATATTATTTTGTTTTTCATATTTCCTTACACTATCGGTTATCTTTGAAATTACTATACATATTTATATGTTTACCCAACGCCCTTTTCTAGGTTTGTTATAGGTACATTATTCCTATTATGTTAATTAAATAATATAAAATATTATTTCTATAATATAAAATACGATATTCAAGGTTGTCAATAAAGTTAACGACTGTTGTTTTGCTTCTCTTTTAAATCTCTCCAAACTCTGCGAGACAATAAACCGACATTTTATTATCAAATCGTCTAGAATTGTAGCAAATTAATTTCCTTTAACATATATAAAGCATGGAACTTTAGTTATAAAAAGAATCGGTCAATACGAGTAAATAACTATAGAAAACAGAGTAGAAATATCTATACTGAGGTGTTTTTAAAATTATTCTTAGATAAATGTGGAAATTAATCAATTTTATTCTGTAATTTTACAATTTACAAGAGATGGAACATCAGATTACAAATGCATAGAATGCAGTTTCTAGACAGATTTTTAATCACGTTTAAAGTTATTTTTTAACAAATTGTTATTATTTTGGCATTCTGCTTTACAAAATACAAAAATTTGATTTTCATAGGAGGTTCGTTTTTTTGGGGGGGGACACTCTTACAAATTTATCACAATTATGTTTTTAGCGGCCCCGAGGGTGTGAGTTGTCCGCTAATGACCAAGCATGTACAATAAGCAGTTGAGTCCAATGATATCAAAATGGTCAAGCCTTTTGTTACCATATCAGGCAACTGCCTCGGCGCTGTTTTGAAATGTTACCAAAATCTTAGATTATTATTTGTGCTACAATAAAAATTTTCTTGAATCTATAACAACTGTATCAAGTTGGGAATCTACATGATAGGCACAACAGTTTGATCTTTTAAAATGATAAAATTAGCGGCTAATTTTAAAACTTGAATTTTTGCATTTTTGGTTTGGAAACTCATAATGGCCTAGTTCAACCAATGCAGTGTGGTTCCGATGCGGCATGAAAAAAAAATTAAAGTATTTTCAACTCGATTTTAACGTAGAGCGCTGCACCACACCCCAACCGCATCGGTGAGACTTGACTCATTCAAGATAATTTTGAAATAATTGATAATATCGATTTTATAACATTTAGTGGACTGTACCAGTTCCATTTGGTAGTGGCTATGAACTTTAAAAAAATATAATAGTATAGAAATTCTAGGGACGGCTGATATCGTGAGTAAAACAAATTGCTAAAAAATATTTGTACATTGTAATGCTAATAACATTACTCTCTTATCACTCAAATGAATTAGTTGGTTTAGATACCAATCTAATATATAAATTAAAAATAAAATTAGGTATACCTAATCATGCTAAACACTGTGCTACAGTTATATGATCAAATACAAAGAATGCTAGATAGGTATTTTTAAAATAAGCTTTTACGAGTTTTTCAAATATATTTATAAACATAAATTGGAAAAACACACAAGATTTTGTTTGTATCTACAAAGTGCTTTTTTAAATGGTTTATTTAGAGTATGTAACGTATTAAAAGAAAGTTCATTAATGTAGGTAATTACTATTGCAGCTGCAGCTACCTATTAAACATAGAAATAAATAATTTTTGACCCTTTACAGATATATATCTGATAATATACTTTGGAAGGCAGGTACTTAAAAAATTATGTCATTGAAGAAACACTTGAATTTTACCTACCTACCTTTTAATTGATGCAGAATTTTGTTAATACATAATAGATAGTTTCATTTAGAATAATATCAACAACAATAGTAAATTTATTGGTGATCTGATCACCTTTACCTATGTACCTACCTACAAATATTGTTTTGCTGGTCTGATCCTATTCTGCATTTGAGAACAATCAATTTACCGCTAAATTTATGTAATAGTGGCTATGTAATAGTAGGACTATTAGGTTTACCATCTCTCTTCACATGGTTGCAACAAGTGCATTACATAATGTATATATACAATTGTGTATAATAAAGAAAGAAGCCTATTTCCAAACAGCAGAAGAGTAAAAATTCTCTTTGATCTTGTGGCTTGTATGTGACAATTGCTATTGATCATTCTAAGAGTGACAAATGGCTATAGGTAATAATACATTTACATTATTTATAACAACCATATTGAGCCAAATAATTTTAGTAATCAATTTAACTATTTTATCCAGATCAGTCATTCATCCTATTAAAGGATATTGCAGCCTACATTGTTATTGTTTTATTTAATAATAGTTATTTTATTTTATTTAGATAGTACTTACCTGATGATTAGCATATACCTAGATCAGGTGCAAGTAACCCTGATAATAATGAAACTATTACATTGTTTCCCAAATAAAATTGATGCAATTGTTTTTTGATTACCATTAAACTACCTCCTACCTATCAACCATATCATTTGTCTGTATATCCTAGTGTTAATTCAGAGAGGCATAGCAATTCAGATTACTTAATTAATTTTTATGTTTTTTTTAATTGGGATCGGACAAACATTTATTCTTCTTCATAATTTATTAGAATAAAAAACTTAGAGCGGCCGTTTGGTCGGCGCGGTATAGTAGACACTATTGATACAATGATAAAAAAATATTACTATTATTTATTTTTCTAAATAAACTCATATCGATGGTCAAAACATTTATTATTGTGATATTTGCCTCTCATCAGTACAGAGCAGGATTCGAACCCGGGACCTTCTGATTAGCAAGCAAGCACCCTAACCGTTAGACCATGAGCTCGCCCATCAAAATCGATGATTATAATTTATATTTATAAAGCCAAATGTTGCAGATTAATGTTTACTAACTACATAAGTAGTATACAGATGGATGTCTTCCAAATATTGATGTTTATGAACTACATTTAATTCCTGCAATTTATTTCGTTTTGTTTGGAAGTTCTCAATTGAATATTTACTGGCCAGTGTTCTCCAGATTTGGGACTTAGTTCTCTGTCTATTCAGCCTTGATGTTATACGCAGGTTGTTTATAGATATTATTCTACATCTATAAATGTTAAACATCGATGTTGGTGGGTGGGCGAGCTCGTGGTCCAGCGGTTAGAATGCCTTCATTCTAATCAGAGGGTCTCGGGTTCGAATCCTGCTCTGTACTGATAAGGGGAAAATATCCCGAAACTAGTATACATATGGATGTCCTCCTAATATATATTTAATTCCTGTAATTTATTATTGTGTTCGGATTTGGACTATCTATCTATTTCTAACAGTTTTCCATATGAGTAATTCATTTCAACTTTACATTTTGGAATTGCATAATTAAACCATAGATAGTCGTTATCCGTGCCTATATGAGTTTTAGTTGTTGCTGCTGACCTTATATGAATCTATTGTACCTAAATAGTGATAAAGACGACGGCCCATAAACCATATTTTATCCTAATTTGGAGAAAAACAGTATAAATAATTTAGTGTTTTATGGCCAATTGCCATACAAATGTAGTATATATTATTATATTACAGTTGAATAAAAAGGGAAATTGATTCTTAATATCATTCAGATCACTTAATAAATTCATAGTAAATCATAATTTTCTAGATAAAATTTTGGGATAAAAAAGTAATTCATTTCTATTTAGTAAAATTTTATTTTAAACTAAAAGAATGCTCAGATGTTTACTGGTAATAAGTTTCAAAATTTTATTCTATCTGTTAACGAGATTATTAATTTATACCCTAACACTTTTGATGTTTTGATACAAATTCTTTAAGATATGCTAAAATTAAATTGATTTTGTACATGCATATATAATTATTATATTTTTATATCCCAATGACTTACAAATTAAAAATCTTTTATAATATCATCACTCCATCATTTCAGTAAGTAGGTACCTATATTTCAGCAAGTACGTATATCATTACACAAGCAGGTTACAGATAAATCTAATTATCAACAATGATAACTTTCTAAACTAAATCAAATCAAACACACACATTATGTATGTATTAAGCATAATTAATTATTGTTGGAAACGTATGAATTATGGTGATTTTCCTTATGAGGTAAATTATTCTACTGCATCCTCCAACAAAGCAACACACGCGTGAAATTGTATTTGAAATGTGACATTTAGGCAAGTCAAAGTGCAATCTGTGTATGACATAAATATGTAGTTATTTTCAAAATAAACCATTCATATTGCATTTAATGTTTAGGATGAATTAACAAAAATAAGTATCACTACAGAAATAGTTCACTGAGCACTTCATAATCATAAGTTTAGTTGGTGAAAGGCCAATAAAAATACGATTTATGTAGGTGTTCAATATTGTGGATTCCAAAGTGCAGCAATAGTATAAATATCAATGCATAATGTAGGTAGGTATCCTATAAATTAGTAAAGAAAATTAAAACAAAAAATATAAACTAAATTGCTATAGAAAGGCAACGCAAAAACAAAAGATAAAAACTACGTCATTTGTAAACCGCGTTAGTAAGACCATTGGAAAACATAGATATTTTTTTAAAATTTTGATTTAGCAACAAAATTGTAAGAAATACGTTAACCTCGACTTAAGGTGACGATTTTCAATACAACGCTGGCTGTTTTGTTTAACTAATTTGAAAACTAAAAGTACATAATGGAAGTAAGCCACTCAGTCAAAATCATATGTAGATGAAATCTTTACATGTTTACGATGTTTATCCCCTACACAAACATACAAAATTTAAAAAGGATAATTAAAATCTGTCAAGCCTTCGACAACACTAACATTATAGAAATGAATATAATCCAACTAAAAGATGTGAAAAATTATATGGCTTCAAAACAACATCTTTTCAAGATCAAATCCCAACTACGTATATCATGTGCATCTTGTTTTACACCAAAGTGAAGTATGATAAGATGGTCAGTCAAGCTTGGCAATTGAAGGTATCCAATATCCATGTAACTAAAAATTAACCTTAGGAAACAATTGGATAGATTTTAAATTTTGAAGTCAATTATTTAGTTTATTTAGTTTTTAATATTTTAAAGTAGGTATCTATTGATCTTTATTAGGAGTTAATATGGAGTATAATAATTTTAAGCGTCTGCACTAAATTTAAATTACAATTTTTCCAGTGTTCTCCAAAAAAATATCTGTCAAGTACCTACCATAATATTTTAAAATCATTAGTTTCAATGTTTAATTAATTTTTTGTAGACTCATTGTTCTGTTCATAATTTTGATCATTATTTAAAACTACTAAATAAAGTGTAATATAATTATAACCTACAATAAAGAAACATATTCGGTTATTTAACTAAAAATTAAAAAAAAACAGTCACGTTTGATACCTAAGTTCAAGGTTATCCTTTTTGCTCTATATCAAAGAGTATCAGGCAAATTTAGCTTTGCGAAATTTAATATACGAATACTGGAAAGTAAGTTTCTTACTAATTATATTAATGTAAAACTTTGCTGAGCAACGGAACGAAGGTAATATTTATTAACCCTATTTTAATATATGCGCCTAATAATGGTGGAGGGTCTAGACACCCCTCCCATAGAATATCATACTTCTCGTGGATTGATTGAGCTGAGTATTTGAGAGAAAACGATTTTTTTAAAGTGATCATTGGGCCAAGCTAGAGGCGATGACGTCATTAAGAACCAAAAAAATAAAGTTTGTACGATTGGCTTCAATTTAATGTATCGACATTCAATAATGCAAGTCCATAAAAAATTGAACAAATAATGGCCAAAATCACTTAAACGGCTCTATAATCGAAACCGAATAACCTAATATGCTCAAAATTTGAGATTAGAAAGGTAATAGGAAATAGATGCTTCACATTTGTTTGCTGGTCTATGAGGTCCACATACTAGGATAAGTCCATAATTTTTTTTTCAAAGTTGTATTTTATCAATTGTTGTAAATAGTATTATTTGTTGTAATTTATAAAAAAAATCTATCTGTTGATTTTTTTTACCACAAAAAAATCGATTTTTGCTTGGCTCTCAGGTTACACCCTTAAAAAATCAATAAACTTGTAATACATGTTGAATAATATACCAAATTGAGCTATAGATGTATAATTTTGACTTCAAGATTATTTTAAAAAGTAGACTTTTCAAAATATTTAGAGTAACATACTTTGACGGCCCACCACGTAATCTCATCATCATCATCATCATCATCAGTGCCGTCTCCTGTATAGCTTGGCTGCCAAGATCCGCCACTTTTCTCTGCTTTGCGTCAGTCTCACTGCTTGAAGATAAGTTAGACCTGTACTTTCTTTGATATCGTCTATCCATCGTCTAGGTGGTCGCCCTC
>JAUYWI010102127.1:0-11465 GCA_034780595.1 Parotoplana pacifica | reverse complement strand
TTGGACCCAATTTTACCTTATTTTGACTTCAATTTTTAAAATCTGAATTCTGAAGCTATCCATAGAGATATTGATTTTAAATTTTCAGTAATATCTTAGATGTTTATGTAGGTTAAAATAATGTATTGATTCTATGGATAGCATTTTTTTAATATCAAGTGCGCGAACTTATTGAACCCCCCTCCATATATGTTTACCACTTGTTTGGAGTTCCAAACAAATCTTAGTATAGCAGTACATACATTACTACTTCTAGCAAAATGGCACAATATAATTGTACTCATTAAGGCCGGTTTACATCACATGCGCTTTTAAACGTTTCTGAAAACGCTTTAGCGCCTGCGCATAAATTAAAACACATATCTACAATAAATGATGGAAATGAATTTTAACAATGAACTAAAATTGAATTCTTTGTTTTTGTGAACAAAATATTTAGTGTGATTCAAGGCTGTATAAATCATGATAGAAACTTATGTTACCTAAATTCATCTCTTGTTTTTTTTCAACTGCTTAAAAACATTTTTAACCTCGGCGCTTACACGTGCGCATTTGTCAATTTCTTTGAAGCACTTTATCGGTTTGGGAAGCGCAAAAACGACTAAGCGCATGTGATGTGAACTGGACTTAAAAGTCGGTCATTATTTCAGGTTTACTATCTTCGCCATTCGTTTAATGATCAAGTGTTGGCCTTACGTGATCGCAAGTTGAGCATAATTGAAGAGGTCAAAAGCATCATATCGGAGCTGAATGATATTCAGAGTGAGATACCTCTAGATCAAAGAAAACCTTTCCCTGTAATTCCTGAGATACATCCGGAGGAAGTGCCTGAAGAGTAAGTAGAGAAGCTACCGATTAATCATTGTCTAGGAAAATAGTCAGCATGCACCTAACCTAGTGGATGCTCGTTTTGACTAGTAAGAGAATGCACAATATGTATATTTATTAATTAAAAAACATGATCTTGATTTATCAGTTTCAAAAACTTATCGTGAATTAAAAATATTGTCATATTTAAAACTAAAAGTTTATGGATTCTGTTAAAAAATGAAATGACACGTGTTACAGATTAAAAAATGCTAATTTGTTTTGATTTAATATTTATGCGAAATGTCTGAACATGTCACTAATGCTGATGTTGGTAGACACTATTCATGTTTAGAATATTAATTTATTGTTACTATTGAGACATAAAGTAACATTTGATTAAAAATATCTTTTTCTTTCAGAAAATATAAATACACACGTGAGAGCTTGTTAAAATTTAAGAAGGTTTTAGAGGAACGTCGCCTAGCAGCTATTAAAGGAGAGGAACAAGGAACAGGAGGTTTTCTATCAGGAGCAAAAGTAAATCATCAGTTTCAAAATATTTACGCTACCTAGAAAATACTCTTGTGTAGGTAATAGCGAACCAATAGTTTAGAGAAGTTCGTGAGAATAATCTACGAGTGGTGAGCATCTGAATGAATTTGACAAACTGTTTTTGTCTCGGTATCTAATGTTAAACTACAATTAAAGGAGCTATTTTGATGCAGTCGGTAATACTTTTTTTACATGAGGGTTAGTACTGCTCCGCTCTAGAATATCATAATTCCCATGCACAGTTCAGGCTGAAATTTGGTATAGAGGTACCTTAGAATGTTTTAGGGTGATGATGTTATCAGGTTATAGAAATTAAACTTTCCTGCCATTTGGGTGCAAAAATATTGAGTCTTAAGATTCATTCAAAAATGCAATAAAATGAAAGGGCGTGGTGGTCAAAGGGTAACATTGCAAGGAAGTTTGGAGAAGGATTGCCTAATTATTGTATAGTTAAACATAATTGACTTTCATTCAAGAAAAATCCAGATAGATACCGAATTATTTTGTTAATTTACTCTACCATACCATTTGGTCAAATGGAATCTCTCTAGAATGCAGGAAATGCATTTATTCAATTTACGATATTTTGACATATTGGCTTTGGTAAAATCTGAAACTTTTCGAAGAGTCAAACTGCACTTTAAAAACAGCAGATTTAGTAGAACAGCAAATGAACAAAAAACAATGTCTTTAGATGCCTTTAAATGCATTCTAAGGTAATGAAACCTGAACATTTTCGGCGTTACCGATTTATAGGCTACGCTCCTGTGCAGAAGTTTATATTATCAAATTTCTTCCGGCTATGCTAATATTTAGGTATGCGATGCCTGGTTTGTCCGATTTGGTGTGTAAGTCTTCTAGGCATCCAGAAAATGTTTTTTGGGCAAACAATCGAATTTTTGTCCAAAATCACCTAAATGGTTCTATCTTCTCAAATTTGAGATTTAGAATTATTAGAAGGCATTAGAAATAGTGTTTTAGAAACTTGAATGCATCACTTTTATGGTTGTTGGTCTATCCATAATTTGTTTTCAATAACATTTAAAAAGCCCTAAATGATTTAAAATAGCTTAAAATTAGTTTTAATTCAATTGTAGTGATTTTAATATTATTTGGGTCACTAGAATCGAATTTGATTTTTATGCTTCGTCCGGTCTAGTCCCCAAATTATTGGACCTCAAATTTTTACTTTGAATAAATCTATGGTTTTTAGTTCACTGGGCACACTTACATATACTGTATCAGATATGGAAGACATGCTATATTTGAAGTAATTCCAATTAATAAAACTTCATTTATCAACCAATTAAATTTCACTTTCTCCCTGATAGGAATTTCATAGATGCTCAATTTTGATCACAAAAAGCATTATGATTTTTTAGGGTTCATTTTATTTTTCTGACATTTTTACCAAATGAAAAGCATGTACTGAGGTACAATTGGGTGAAATCTTCAAATTTCATCCAAATTGATTGACGCATTCTGGAACAAAGTTCCCATTACTCACGAGATGTTAACGAAACAAATAATTCACTGCATTGAATTAGTTTTACCACTTGACTTTTGATAAATAGTAAAATGTTAGTTGACATTAATTTTAAATAATTATTTCGAAGTAGATGTTGTGACAGTTTTTATAAAAGAGAGCGACTATAATGCATAGATATCAAAGTCCATCCCAAAAAGATTAATTGTATTTTCAGCATTGCTGAAGTAACTAAAACTGGTGTTGGATGTGGGTTTCTATGAAAATTTATTGATGTTAGACAAGAACTGGTTGAATTTAAGAGTAAAATGTTGGCTATGAGGTGATTTTATTTGTTACTGCATATTTTGTTGATGCAATTTGTCATCTTACACTTTATTAGGCGGCTGGAATGCTATCTACTGCACGTAATCGATATCAGTACCAACAAGCCGATGATCTGCGAGGAAACACGTCCACCGATCCTGCCAATGATTCAAAATCAGCACTCCAACTAGAGGCCAGGCAGATCAAATTTGTGCACCTCCTCTACAGGCGAGATATTCTTCATGAACGATACAATGTATTGTTACGCAATTTTGACGCTAAATTGCGCCTAATTCGCCATAAAAAGTTTGATTTAGATTTGCAACTGAAAAACGCTGAATTGCGTCAGTTGACGCTTTATGAAGAATTTCAATTGTTGCGAGAGTTTGAGAAAGCTGAACTGATTCTTGCAGAACGTACTGATACTAAACTTAAAGAAAAAGAAGATATGGCGACCAAGGTAAGTTACAATATCTCATTTTCATAAATGTGGAAGGAAATTAGTTACTTAGCTGCTACATATTTTTGAACTCCAAAAGAACTTCAAAATAATTATTGGTTATTAATTTATTACTCTTAAAGTATTTTATTCTTTTTTTCAAAATGGTTAGAATTAGAGTAGTGGAACTCCTGGTTGAGTAATTGGTTTTTTAAAGTTATATGAACATACCAAGCAAAGTGACTTGACACCTTAACCCTCAATCGTCCGGATATTTTACCAATCACATATCGTTACGATACTCTCAAGAAAACTCAAATAAGCGTTGTCTACCCATGTAGACATGTGGACGGTTGAGGGTTAATTGGACGTTTCTATCATTTTCTAGGTATTGGATGTTCAATCACGATTGGAAAATAAACGCAAAGATACCGAGAAACTTCAAGAAAGAGAAAAGATGCTTCATGAACAATTCAAAGCGTCATTGGGAGAAAATAATAAATTTATTGACTACTTGACCAAAGTTTTCAAAAAGAAAATTAAGAGAAAAAAGAAGGAGACCGAAGGAGGAGGTAAGTAATCTCATGATAGTTAGCAGCTAGGGTGAGATGTGGACTTTTTTGGGAATGTATTATCACCAGATTGATTTTACTGTAATTTTTTTTTTGGGGGGGGGTTATGGATTTCTCTTGTGCTTTGAAATACGGAAGTCTGTGCGGGCATCGATGGTGATGGAGACCTGCTGGTAAAGCTTAGAGGCAATATCAGTGCTGCATATGTCATCAATACATGTCTTGAACTAGATGGTTATTAGTCGGATATTTATATTGTCTGTTTTTTTGTATCCTATAGTTATAACATATTATCCCATCACAATGGCCCATGACGTTTGGGCCACTATGTCATTGCTAGTTTCTTTTTTATGTTTTTAAAAATATTTGAGTTGCAGTTTATACATACCATGAATTGTAATAATTTATAAGTTGAGTCAGCCTGGTTTTATTAGTAAAAATAATATAATGTTTTTGAACAAAAAAACACTATTGTCCAATTTGCTATGTATGTATGTACATTATATTTTATTCTAACCATTTAACAATACATATCTTAAACAGGGTTATTTTTGCCCAGTTTTGTACTAAATAGTGAATTTTAATTAATTTTTTTGGCTCAATTTGTGTCATTAACCAACAGGTTTTCGGATGAAGCGTAATACTTTACATATTTAGTATTATTTTAATTGTAATTATTCGTTGTAACTGGCTGTTTTAATCATAAACATGAGTAAACTATCATTCAACGATTGCAAATGTTTACAAATTATATAATCATCTTATATTAAATAAAGAAACAAATATTTTTTAATTGCATTGTATTATTAAAATAAAATCCATTTTATATTATATTTGCGCATTTTATCAATTTTTTAATGTTCACTCAAGTTCATGCAGCAGTTATCATATGATTATTTGCAATGCTTTTAAAACAATTTGATATATAGTGCAAGCTTTATTTCAATATAAAAAAGATACATATTTCATTAGTAATTACTGGGCACACCCAGATCTTAAATGGAATGATAATAATCACAAATAATTTGTGAACCTCCTTTTTCTAAAACACAATATTGGCTTTTTTATAATAGAGAATGCCTCCATCAATTCCCTATCTGTGAGGCTGTTATGAACTATTTTATGTTTTCAATGTGCTACGTTTAAGAAATAGTATATTGATATGCATATTTAATAATTAAGGCTCTCTTTCTAGAACACTTTACATTTTAAATAATGTAGAAGTAAAATTTAAATAAATTGGTATCTGAAAGTGAAAACACAAAATTAAAATGATAAATAACTTAACATTACATTTAAAATCTTGTAAGATACTATCTTAATATAAGAAAGGAATTGTATTTAGTTCCTTTCGTCAGTTTTTCACACTTGTTTAAAACCTTTTCAGAATAAACCTTTTTTTGTTTAAATATTGTTGATTCACAATATCTAATTGTTTTCTATTAAAAGGGGACTATTTTTTGTAATCTTTAATGAATATCTTTAATTAATTTCCATGATTTCACTGTTTTGCTTATAACACTTCTAAAATATTATCTATATTATTATAATTGATTTTTAACTAGGTCTTCTATTCTATCATTATTTGTTTAAATATTGCTAATAGCAATTTGTCGTATTCTTTATATGTATGTATGTTTCTATGAAAATAATGAACACAACTTAACTGGCTTTATTTAAGAAAATATTGTCCTAGTTCGACGTTAACATGAAATTCATGTGAAAGAAAAATATTTTCGTGTCGTTTATTTGATTAAATAGGATGACTATCATTGCAGTAAATTGTTTTATTGATAGTTTTTTGTGTAATTGAATGTTCAGTTATCAACTTTGGAACAAAAAAAATATTTTTAGTCAAATTAATTAGATTCTCCGTTATATGGCTACTACATATTGTCACTTATAGACATACAGGAAAGAAATGAAATTAGATAATATCAAAAGTCTTGTCAATACTTTAGAAAACGATTTAATAGATATATTTCATCCAATACTTTTTGGTTGTCCTTCATTTGCTCGAATTTACAAAGCAGAAGGAAACTTGTGATAATCTACATTTGAAGCAGTGTTTGATAGAATCTCACCAGTTAAAATTTTTATTAAGAGAACAAAATTATAATTTAAAATTTAGTTGAAGCTGAAAACATTTTCAGATAAGGAGAATTTTAATTTTGTAAAAACAGATGGGTATTTGTTAGTTGTTTGTTTAGGTGTATGCCAAGTGTGTAATCTACCTACATATACATGTATGTATAATAGATTTTTTTTTTCTTAAAATAGAATCAGACGAATCAGAAGAAGACGAATCAGAAGATGACGATTCTGACTGGGATGAAACTGAAGAGGACTCTGATGAAGAGGGCGTAGTACACGATTTGGACATCTGCCCAGCCGGCTGCGACCAGGCTCTGTATGACAATACTTGCCAGTTGAGAGAGAAACGTCTGGACATTGAGGAAGAGCTTACAGAAGAAAAGAAAATCTTGGAAGCACTTCGTAAAGAATTAGAATCATTGCAGAAGAAAAGCAAAATCATCGACTCTTCATTACAACAGGCAGAGAATGAACTAGAAGCCTTCCAGGTAATTTTCTGACCCACTTATTAAAACGGTAAAATTTATAGTATGATGTAGCACTTTCTATCGGCAACTAAAGTTTGGTTTACTATTTATCCACATATTTAGATGTTTAAAGGGATAATATTTTCAGTTAATATGCGTTTCATAATTACCGATATGTCTTGTGGTTTACGTGCTCTAATTATAGTAAAATTTATATGTTTACCTCATTATCTTTTTTAGTTGGAAAAACAGCAGAAAATGAACGAGTTAGATATAGTTGTTTTGTTGCATTTCAATCAAATTCTTCATCATGAAAACGGACAGCTTCCGCAAGATTTATCACAAATTCTCATTTTCCAAAGAGCGAATCTTATTCATTTGCGAAAACGAATCAGTGCGCTAGAGGATGAAATGCTCGCTCAAAGAAAGCAGCAGAAAGAAGCCAAAAAGAAGCATATACAATTAATGAAACACCGTAAACTTTTTCAGGTAGGCAGCAGAACAAGAAGGACTATTTATGGAGGCATATTTTATTACTTGATTTCAGCTGAAATTTATTCAGCATATGTAAGGGTGATATGTTGATATTGCTTTTTTATAGCATCGAATCTCAGACATGCAAAATGAATGTGATGAGTGTATGAGAAATAAATTTGGCAAAGTTGACGACCTGGAACGTTTAGAAGCCGTTGTTATCAATCCTAGGATCGAGGAACTTACCGAGAAAATGCTCATTCAACAAAGCGAGCGAATAAAAGAGCAATGTGAATGGGAGGTATGGAACATAATATTTATTGTCTGTTTAAATATTTTACTATAAATCTAATATATTAACTTTTACTCAAAGATCAATTTTTTTTGTAGAACAAAATCAGTGAAGCCAAAGACAATTTAATTTTACAGACTCAAGAGAACACCAAATATCTCAATCAAACACTAGTATTGTACAATGACAAAAAAGTTCTAGAAGCGAAATTAGATTCCAAACAAAAGAATTTGGTGAGCTAAGTTTGGTTTGTTTAATTAAAATTTTAGTGGGGATTTAAAACGGGTTACCGTTTCTTCCAGCCAGTTTGACCATTGTTTGCTTTCTATTGCGACTTGATCCTGGGGTGGTTTCTTTCAACAATCCATAGATATTCGTAGATGACCCCCTAGGACTTTTTTCAACAATCTACAGATGTTTAGAGGTAACCCTGTTTATCTCAAAATGTTGTGTGTCGCTAACATTTGGTCGCTTTTTAAAGGCCATTTTTCATATCTTTGAAGCTACTGAACTTCAATATTTGAACATTGATTTAAGTTGAATAATATTTGTATCACTGAAATTCAAAAGTTCTTACTATTAGTCAGAAAATGTAAATTAATTTTCTTTTGTACCAGGGCGCTGAATACCAGACTGCCCGTCCTGCTGACCTGGAAGAGGTGGCACGCTTAATGCAGCTTGTACAAATTCAGGCTCAGGAACTCAACGCTCTCAAAGAAGAAATTGGCATGCTTTCTAGAAAAGGGGGTCACATCTTGCCTCCGGTGCAGGCACCACCGATGGCTTCTAACGATCTATCGCTATAGACTGTTGCATACATTGCCAAGTCTAGATATTTGTGAACAGGTTTTATGGCTGTGTTTTATTTTTTAAATGTCCAATGACTAATTGTTTCACTTTTAATCCGTCCATTGGAAGTAGGACATGTTTGTTCGATTTTCTGACCTTATCCTAAATATACATAGTGAAATGATTTGATTAAATTAAGATTTTATGATAAATAGAATTATTAGTATATTCTACCGCACTTTGAATATAGGGAATTGGCAAAGGATTATCTGGATAGATATGTATGTTTGTACATAAGTTTTTTAATAGAAAATATTAGTTAGCACTATGTTGTAGGTGAGAGAAGTCATTAATGAGTTT
Organism: Parotoplana pacifica; assembly: GCA_034780595.1. NCBI lineage: Eukaryota > Metazoa > Platyhelminthes > Proseriata > Otoplanidae > Parotoplana > Parotoplana pacifica. The sequence continues at coordinate 2,824 of JAUYWI010102127.1, read as the reverse complement.
AATTATCTTTAATTCCCATTCATGTAAGGTTTATTTCAAGTAGGTACCATAGTTAAATTTTCAAAGTATTGACAGAGCGACGGAACAAATTAAATATGGAGGACACAAAAGGCATGTAAAATTTTATTTATTTAACAGTAAAGATTTTATGGTTTTTAAAAATAGTGCATCTATACAACAGTAGGTAAAGAAAAATATTAAATAGGTTTTAAATACTTTTGTTAAAAAATGCATTATTTAAAAAAAAACATATTTAAAATTTTTTATGTATTCAATTTTAACATCATTTTAAAGTGCTAATATGCACCATGTTAAAATGTGGTAACGGATTTATGGAGCTAATTACTTTTATAAAAAGGCTGACTCCTATAAAGTCAGTCTTATATGTTGCGTAAAACAATTATAGAAGCAGCCATTTTATTATAAGTATGTTATTTAACCATACAAATCGGTAGGCATGTAAGATATCCTGTTACAATGTCTCTTTTACTGTGCATGACGTACTTTAATTCACATCTTGTAATTTTTCGAGTTAATTTATTTATCAATCTTGTTACATTTGTTATGATTTGCACAAGCGTACAAAATATCGAACATTTCTACCTACATAGTGGATGAAGATACTCCCGACCGCCTGTTGTACATACATAGAAGGTGGGAGCTTATAGTCCCCCGTTGCCATCGCCCATAATTAATTACTTTGTAGTTCTTTAATATAACCTAATTAACATAGTTAGATTTTTTACCGTATACATAAAAGGGAAGTAATGCCTAAGTTTTACGTGTATTGTGTGTTTTTTATGGTAAAACTCCGTATAACAAGATTTTAATAAATTATATAATTCTGTTGGTTACAACAATATTTGTACAAGTATGCAAAAGTGTTTAAACATTTTACGAGCTGTCTATCTAAATTTCTGAAATTTTAGTAGGTAGGTAGTTATGATTTAAAAATATTCAACTGCATATCTTATGTCAGTTACTTTATGTATTGAACAGAGTAACATATTTTTTACTGTATCGACAACAATAAACATTACGAATTAAATTGTGATTATTTTTTGTATCTATCTTTAGATATATATATCTTTTGAATACCCTATCCTATTTATATAAAATAATTTCATCAACTTAATAATTTTTCTTATTATTACTGAAACAACTGGGACATAGACTGTTAGTAGGAGAGTCTATGTTTTAATGCATAGACTGTTAGAAGGGGAGTATATTTTAGGGCATAGAAGGGGAGTACATGTTTTAGGGCATAGACTGTTAATAGTGGATTTAATGTTAGTCACCATGATCTTGGATAATATAATATAAAATAAAATGGACAATGTCTTGCCTACCTATTAATTTTTGAATTGTCGACTTGATATTTAAATTTATTCATTGTCAATTATATTGATAAAGCCTTTGGCGAAATATCTATCTATTTAACATTATATTTTTTATCTTTTGTCCATTTTATTTTATATTATTTTATGTTTTAGGGCACAAACTGTTACTAGGGGAGTCTATATTTTAGGACATAGAAGGGGAGTCTATGTTTTAGGGCTATTACTAGGAGTCTTTATTTTAGGGCATGGACTGTTATTAGGGGAGTCTGTTTTAGGACATAGACTGTCAGTAGGGGAGTCTATATTTTAAGGGCATAGGGGAGTCTGTTTTAGGACATAGACTGTTATTAGGGGAATCTATGTTTTAGGGCATATACTGTTATTATTAGGGGAGTCTATGTTTCAGGGCATAGACTGTTATTAGGGGAGTCTATGTTTCAGGGCATAGACTGCTATTAGGGGAGTCTATGTTTTAGGGCATAGACTTTATTAGGGGAGTCTATGTTTTAGGGTATAGACTGTTATAGGAGAGTCTATGTTTTAGTGTATAGTATAGACTATTATCAATTTTCATTATTTGAGGTATCACTGTAAATTAAACACCTTTTTCTAGTATATACATACGTATAATCTGGCTGTTGCCTAGAGCGTTTTTAGTTGAATCACAATGTTCCAAACTGCACCGACCTATTGAACTATTTATCTATTTGGTGAGTGATCGAGGAAAACCAACAAAAAGCTTTTACCTGTTTCTTTGAGCAACATATTCGAATTTTAATTATTCTCAATTGTGGTTGTTTGGCTGTTAAGGATCTACATACTTTTATTAAGATTACTATAAATGATAATATCTGTGTTCTATCCTGAACATAAACTTAGGCATTTTAAAAGGTATTAATTGTCAACGACAATAAATGTAATTTGGCAATCCGATATCAAATTTTATTATTTTTGAGGTGCCCTTTTTGTGAAGCGACAAAAGTAATATCAGTAGAATAAAGAATTAATTTCGTTACCAAGTTCGAGGCATTATATATAATTAGGTGACCGAGAAAATGTGCTTTGGATTGAATAAATAATGCGAAAATTTAACAAATTAAGTGTGAATTTTCATTTATTGTTTTGGTGCAAAATCAATATTTTGTCCAAAATCACTTAACCCTTGCTAATAAAGATGGTGGTCATTTCCCTAAGCGACTCAACCAATTTCCATGTACATAGTTTGCCAAATTCTTTTGCAGAAATGTTGATGGAAAAAATGGGATATGACCCCCTAAGGTCACTGATAGACCTTTAAAAAGTGAGGTTTGTCCAAAATGTTGAATAAAAATCCAATCATAGAATAGATTAATATTTGTTTGATTTTTGAAAATACGATATTTACCTATGCGACCAAAATTAAAGCAAAAATAATCATCATCATCATCATCCAGCGTCGTCCAATTGGGCGTTTGCTGCTCGTGCTGCCATCTTAACTGCCTTTT